>KE504294.1:0-35767 GCA_000344655.2 Fomitopsis schrenkii | reverse complement strand
GCAAAGTAAGCACATGTCCGTTCGGATATTCAGCTTTACTTACGACTGAACGCTCCCATCAGGTGGGACAGTCTCATGGCCCTCGAGGAGGCCCTCGAGGAAGGCGCTGGTGAATACTTCCAGGAGACGCGAAACAACATCTGGAACTACGTTCGGTGAGTCATTTATTATGCGTAGGGAGATATGCTAAGCTATGTTCTTAGCTCTCGAATTGATGCTGGGCCTCAAGCCCTCTCGTCAAAGAGCGGCAACGACGGGAGCTTCATCCAGATCCTCAAGCTGAAGCCCAAGGGAGCTGCGCCGGCACCAGCACAGGACGGTGGCAACCCACCGAGCACCTCGAACCAGTCGTCCACTCCGAACGCAGAGCGCAGAGCCGCTGCAGAGGATGAAGATCTTGGAGACGGCGACGCGGGTGGTGATGCGAATGAGGAGGACGATGGCCCAGGGAGAGTGGCAGGCAGTGAGTGATTCATGATATGTACAGTAGGATACACTCATGCTATCACTGCAGGAGATTTGCCCGGGGCTCCAAACGAGCCGTCTGGAGAGGAGGAGGAACGAAACAGTGAGTGAGCTACTCCCTGGCATCATGGTCTACGTGTTTCCGGTGAGTGAAACATGCTCGGTTTTGAAGCTCGGGTTTGAATCCAACGCAATTATTATTGAATCACAGATACAACATGCTTTCTTCGACTATTACTACTGAAGAAACACGAGACTGGCGCATGCACTTTCCTTTCCCTCTGTTGGCTACATCTGGTCCTATTCGCTAATGCTGCTTCATTCATCGCATGCCCTGTCGATTGTTGTATATCAATCTAATGCATATCCTGAGATTCAAAAAATATATATCGAGATTGTGAAGGAATGATATGGATGAATGTGTCTGCTTGCGAGTCAATAAGCAACATTATGCAGCAAAAGGGCAGCCCGATAAAGACGTCCAGTGAAGTAGCATAAAGTGCATGTAAGGAATAATGTGTCAGAATAAGACAAGCACGTAAGGGCGTGCAGTAAAGGGAATGAAGCATGTACATGTAGAACAAAAACTATATGATACATATTCTTCCATATGACGACACACGCGTACATTTTGGACCTTTGTTTTTTCTGGACTTGTCTTATCTCAGCATTGTTACTTAATGGTACTTTGATGCATATTGAGTCTTAACTGAAACATAAAAGTAAACCCAGTTTTTCCTGATGTAACCTCCTCGACCTCCACAACCGATGCACCCTGACCGTTAGACGAAGATGAACCAGACTGTGTGACCTTTGCCCCGTCTGTGGTAGTGTGAACGACTACCGTGTTCGCCTTCTTGCCGTTACCACCTTTGCCTTTCCCCTTGCCTTTGTCGCTGCCCTTCTTGGGGTGCAGGTGAGGGTACTTGGTCCAGCATTGATCCGAACCATGCTTCTTGCCGCAGTGCGAGCAAGGACCGTTACCGTTGTGAACCTTGACCTGGGACGCCTTAGATGCAGACTGTCCCATGCCGGACCGGCGGAGCGATTCCTCAGAGAGGACCTTACTGATGAGTGTCTCGATCTTCAGGTCCTTGAGAACAGTAGTCGCCATGATGGCAGACACCATTGTCAAATAACTGTCTGGGATTTTTGACATGAGGAGGAGAGCCTGAGTTGGCTCATCCAACGTAATGCCGCCGTTGACGATGTCCTTGAGTACGGTTTGGATCTTAGAGATCTGATCCTGCATGGGTTTGTTCTCGTCCATTTCTCTCGACTTGATGAGAGACGAAAACTGTGACCAAACAAAAGCCGTGTCGGGTCTGCCGAAGTGCGTCTTGAGCAATGCCCACATGTCCTTTGCCGATTTCATGACCTCAACACCGTTAACCTTCTCGTAGAGAAGGTGGTGGAAACTGTTGTCGGTGCGCATAAGCAAAACACCCTTTGCACGGGTGTTTGCCTTCTTGTATTCCGTGTTCTTGAGGTCACCGGCCAATAGGGCCTCGTCGGCTTCTATAAACGTAAGGTAGCCGAGCATCTGGCTCGACCAAACCTTGTAGTCCGAAGACTTTTTGAGAACCGAAACACTGTCAGCTTTCGGTTCCGACATGGTGGTTGTTAGGATATGAAATTCGAAGAAGTCCGAGACTTCTTCCGAAACAACAGGTGGTAAACCTTCAAGTACAAAAACGAGATCAGGAGATAGAGGTGTTGCCTCTACTTCTTCTTGAGATGGTGCTAGGAGTTCCTCTACATTGTCTTCTTCGAATAGATTCGAAAGATCTGACGGTAATGTAGTAGGAACAAACGATGGAGATAGGTGAACAGGAGAAACATCAGGAGATGGTGATACCACTCTAGAACCGGGGATAGAAGGAGACCCAAATTCTGGAAGTGAAGCGAGATGTTGAAGTTCAGGTACGGAACCCTCAAAGAAACTTGTAGAAGCAAAAACAGAAAACTCGTCTGTCTCTTGCCAATGGTTTACTGGGATTCCTCCCCAGTCAGTACCGTGAACATATGGACCAGACCACCTCTTATTACACAGGGTTTCCTCACACGACCAATAACCTCTGTCAGGACCTGGTCGCTGATGGTAATCTTGGTGCTCAAGGCAGTCGTATAAGTGAGGTAGGCCTGTGCAGTCGAATGGAGGTTCTACTGTTGGTGTTTCTGTTACCAGTGCTTCAGTTGTCGGTGCTTCTGAATTGTTGTCTAGCGAATGCTCAGACAAAGCCACAATGTGATGATTGACTGATAGATTCCAGTGATGTATACAACAAATGTAAGGTACACCGACCTAAGTACTACAAACTGATCCAGTCCAAATAGCCCCCGTTGGCTATGCTTGTAAGGTCCTTGGTGACCTTTCTGAACCGCTTGATGAGCGGTTCTTCCTTCATTGAGAACTCTACGGTTCCGACGCAGCGACAAGCCCATGATATGCTGTCGCGCTGCTGCTTAGACCAGTTGTCAGCCTTGTCGAAGTTGTCGCTGACCCAGTTGAGCTGGTCAGCGAAGCGGTGGAGGGCGCGCTGGGAGTCTCCGAGAAGCGACTCGAAGAGATACTTCTTGTCGAAGATAGCTTGGTAGCGCTCGATGGTGGCGCTGACCTTCTTCTCGAGAATCCCGACGACTTCTTCGGTTGACTTCTTCTTGAAGTCGGGGAGCGGGCGCGGAGCGGGAGCGGAAAGACGCTCAGCCAAAGAGCGAGGCTGGACGGCGGGGTTTGAGCAGACGGGAGCAGGGAGCGGGTGCGACTGGAGTCACAAAAACATTAGATCCCATAGGTCGGAGTTGATGTGATAGAGTCGGTGTCAACGAACCTTTCTCTTAGGTTTCGTTGGAGGATAAACTTTGTGTAAACGGCGCGAAGGCCCACTGTAAATACGATCCTTCAGTGCTTTGGGCACTTCAGGACGTCAAACACTAAATCTATGATAAGACTAGCAAACGGTGCAACGGCTTACTCCTAAGAGCGTCAACTTGATAGATCCTGCAGGGATAAAGCAATGAGGTTAGTGCAAGAGCGCAGGGCTCATAACCTGTTGAAGGAGTGATAGGGAGTGGCTGTGAAGGATGAACGAACCTAGAGGGAAGCTGCTAGAGGGAGAGTCCCGTTAGGCACATGGGAGAGAGCAGGAAGGAACAATACATTAGAGGGCGTCCAAGCCCAGTATATATACATGAGGGAAGACCATCAGGTGATCGTACAGTAAGCATATCACATGGTGGTCGAGTCATGATCAGTCAGTGTTGTAATCTACGTGAGTAAGTGTTAGTAAGACGGGAACCGGAACTCCGGGTTACCGGTGATATCACATGCCAAAGGAATGGAGGTCCGAA
This sequence comes from Fomitopsis schrenkii, assembly GCA_000344655.2. Classification (NCBI taxonomy): domain Eukaryota; kingdom Fungi; phylum Basidiomycota; class Agaricomycetes; order Polyporales; family Fomitopsidaceae; genus Fomitopsis; species Fomitopsis schrenkii. Next base: position 31,951 of record KE504294.1, on the reverse strand, counting down.
GAGACCGGAGGTCCGACTAAGTCCGGAAGTCCGAAGTGAGTCCGTAATCTAATCTACTGAGATCAGGATGAGAGATAACGAGTCCTGCAGATAAGATAAGAGTGAAAAAGGAAAGTAGGTGTACAGTACGGTACGTAGCGTTGCAGAACATAAGTAGTCCATATCAGGCAAGCCTGATTAGATAACACCTTAAATGGTAGAAGTTCAACATCTCTTGCTTGCGCACACGAGACAATCGCTCTGTTGTCCACCCTGACCAGTCAGCCAATAGTGGCTGCTTACTCCATCAGGCTTTGGTTCCGGGCGCCGCTTTCTCACGCTTGCGCACACTGTCGTATCTGCACCCTCGCTGAGTTGCTCCAAGTCTCTGTTGCTCTGTTCTTGTTGCTGTGTTCCTACCGTCTTCACTCTTGCAGCCAGGCACTTCAGTGTCATTTAAGTAACACATGTTGAAAGGAGTGATAGGAGTGGCGTGAGGGCGAGTGAACGAACCTTGAGGGAGACTGCTAGAGGGAGGGACCCGTTAGGCACACGGGAGAGAGCAGGAAGGAACGATACATTAGAGGGCGTACAAGCCCAGTATATATACATGTGGGGAGACCATCAGGTGATCGTACAGTAAGCGTATCACATGGTGGTCGAGTCATGATGAGTCAGCGTCGTAAGCTACGTGAGTAAGCGTTAGTAAGACGGGAACCGGAACTCCGGGTTACCGGTAATATCACATGCCAAAGGAGCGGAGGTCCGAAGGGACCGGAGGTCCGACTAAGTCCGGAAGTCCGAAGTGAGTCCGTAATCTAATCTACTGAATCAGGACGAGAGATAACGAGTCCTGCAGATAAGATAAGAGCGAAAAAGGAAAGTAGGCGTACAGTACGGTACGTAGCGTTGCAGAACACAAGTAGTCCATATCAGGCAAGCCTGATTAGATAACGCCTGAAATGGTAGAAGTTCAACAACACATACACCTGATGAGTACAAGCATCCCACTGAGCCTGACACATACTGACATTGATAATGCCGGCAGCCTGGCTCAACCCCAAGTGGGGAGTGTTCGTCAGTGGTGGCAGCACTGCCACTGGCGCGTTCGCAATCCAGCTCGCCAAGTGGGCCGTGGGGTGCAGATTTGCGGCGAGCACGTCCGTGAAAAACGAGGTGTATGTGCATGGGCTTGGGCAGATGGGGTGTGTGCCCCTCTCCTCTTCCTCCCCTTTCCGGGATTTGTTGACCAATCCTGATGTATGTGCAGGTGGGTTTTTGTTACTCAATGGAGGCACCCCTCCTTCCTCAGGGCCGTTGGGCTCATCGACCCGGGGCTCTCCAAGTCCACACTCAGTGAGGAGGACCTCACGCCGGGCGGCACCTTTATGTCTGTCGGGCCCCAGCCACATGGCTTTGACGTCGCCGCAATGGTGTGGCTCACTGTGCACGACTGTTTTTTATTGCGGCAGCCGCACTACAGTTTGTGGTTCGCGGGACATGATGCAGCGTGGGCGCGATCGACGTGCGGGGCTGGACGGACGCGGGCTTCGCAGGCGGGATCTGTGTCCGCTACGCCCGCGACTCTTGTCGGCAGCGCTTGACGGCACGCTGTGCTACCCACCCTCGTGGTGTTGTGCGCTCTTCGTGTTCCGTTGTTGTGCTTGTTCTTCATCTCTCTCGCTCTCTTGTGTCTGTACTGACACTGTGTTCGTTGCCGTCCACAGGCTGTGTCGAGATGCGCGAGTTCCTCGTGCTCTATCTGCTCACACTGCCCTTCCAGCTCGTCACCACTGGGTTGTTCCTCGAGCAGTGGAAGCTGCAGGCATGTCTTGGTCATTCAGTGGTGCGGGATTGATGGGACATTTATTCTGCCTCATCTAGGCCTTTGAGCTCGTCTTGTAGCCAGTACAGCATATCATTATCTAAATAAATAAATAAATTTCCAGTATAAATGTGACCAAGTTGCATGCAACTAGCCTCCAATGAATAGCCAGTAGGCGTGATCAACTCTCTTGCAATACCTCATGTCATCGGTCAAGGCATTGCCCAGCATGCTAAGTTAGTCGCTGACAAGGCAAACTCCCAACAAATCCCCAGGTAGATGACATATGGGCCTGGCACATACCTGACATCATCTGAGCGAGTGAATGCTGGCGCTCGAAATGGCGGCCTCTACCTTTCAGAGCAATTCAATCCTTATAGGTAGTTGTAGCCAGTCTAAGATGACCAAATGTATGCTATTGCAGAGGGAAGGGACAAGCCTCCAAGGCTTGACCTTGCCCCACCAAAATTTTACACTAATACAGGTGTAGTCCTCTAATCTATGGCTATATATGGTCTTTCCCTTTTTGCTGATGTACCAGTTCACTGAGTCAACATTATCCAAGACTGTGGGCTCCCATCTATTGCCAGTATTTATCCTGGCCCCAGTGCCCTAAAATGCACTCACAATCATAAGCCTGAACACAGTACTCAAGAGTGCTAGGAACACCCTTACCTCTCCCCCGATGACTTCAACCATGCTCCACATTGGGTCTTCACATCAACAGCTCCTTTCATCATACTACATTGATCTCTTCCTCACTGGAGTTGACCCCCAGGTCACAACCAACCTCACTCAGTGGCACACGAAACATACCACATTGAGAGTAGCTGGAGAGGACGAAAGACAGAAGGCAGTGGGGGTTGAAGACAACCAACACGGAATACCTCCTTCAGACAGGTTGGGGACTTCAAGCCACATCTAGATCCTGCTGGGTGCAAGCACAACGGTTGACATAACGGGGCTTACTGTACAAAGCGAAAGACGATGATAGCATGGGATGATAGCTGAAGGTTCTGACGAGATGGATGCCGGAGTAGCAAGCGCACGATGCTCAGGCTGACTCATACGTCTAGGTTCAAGAAGGACAAGAAGAGCCGGTGAAACATAGAGATATTGTATGACCGTACAACGTTATTACGTGCGGGCGTTCCGTGAGAGTTGCAGTGCGTGATGGGATGGAATAGGACATAACTACCGGATGCTTGTGCGCGTTCCTCAGAAGACCGGATCCGATGACTTGGCATGAACAGGGGCCCATCCGCACACGCACAAGCCGACGAGCCACCTCAGAACAGTCCAACTTGCGCGGTCTGGAATGCGCCGAGGTTCTGGTTGTGGCCGAATCCCCCAAGGCCCCCGCTCGCGCCGTACGACTCGTTCTCCGGCCAGGAGTAGCTGCATGTGCGGACCCGCGGTGAGCACGCAACTCACAGCACCTCACGTACGCACTCACCCAGGCATCATCATGTCGCGCCAATAGGAAGGGCTCTGCAGCGCCTGCAGAGCACCAAGCGTCTCGACGCCCTGCTCAGCTACGTTCCCGAAGTCGAAGACTTCCATCGGGCCCGTTCCAGCCGCATACGCAGTGTCTTGCTGGTACACAGGCTCCCCCGGCGCGGCGAGAAGCTGGCCCTCTCCGCTCGCAGCGTAACTCATGTCGCCGCCCGAATACGTCGTCTCGCCCGGGCTCGTGCCAGCGCTCGTGCTGGTTGAGAACGTGTGCGTGCTCCCCGAAGGCGTCGGCTGGCTGTGCGGAGACACCTGGGCGGCAGGGGGCTGTTGCTGCGTCTGGATACGCCCTGCGGTCGCGATGTCCCTCCGGTGCTTCGTGAGCAGGCCGGCGAGAAAGCGGGCGTGTAGCTTTGGCGTATGGCGCTCGTCGATGGCGATCTCAGGGCTCTGCAGCGTCTGAATAAGCCGATGGATCAGGTCGAAGATCTCGGTCTCCCTGGTGGAGGTGATGAAAGCCTTGAACTCGGGCCGCATCAACTGTACTCGCCATAGGAGAGAGCAGAGAGTTAGCCGCGATTCATCAGGGGTAAGGCTCGGCAAAACCCACCTTGAGAAGGAATGCGGAAGCAAATGACGCGAAGATAAAATGACCTGCACGAGTTTGGTTAGCGCTGCGATGCGAAGACGACCGGCGTCGGTGATTCGACCCTTTTGGAAGTATATGACATACCGTCCGGTGAGAACCGCATGTACCCGCTGGGGCATAACGTATCGATCATGCACAGAACGACCGACTTTGCGGCCTGGAAACACTGTTGATGGAGATGGAAATGAACATCGACTGATCATCACACTCAATCGTAGAGGGGTGCGAACATTATCTATGAAGATCTGGTCCTCCGGTTGGATGCCGCGCCGGTAAGCCTGCTGGAAACCAAACGAGTACATAACGAGTCGCGAGTAGCTCGTGAGGCTATGCGAATGATTAGTATGGACCATATTAGACCCATAGCATCTGTCGACATACAAGGGGAGCAGCGATGCGCGGAAAGCGCAAGCGGGGTCTACCGGTGATAGTTCAGTTGAAATGCATGAATGAATTGCGTTTTCAGCTCACCTTGCAGGTCGGTATCTTCCTTGAAGCGGCGTGTCCAGTCCTCAAAATAGCGCGTGAGATCTTCATCGTGTCGAAGGGACACTTCACGATAGTCGAGATTCTGCGATGAAGAGCGTCGGAACTACTATTGCGATTTCATCTGCGGTGACACATACCTGATTCAGCCCGGTAGGCGAGCTCGGGTCAGAGTAGATTTCTTCGTGGAAACGCGTCATGATGCGGAGAAGCTGGGTATAAGACGACAAGCCGCAGTCCCACTATTCTGATATAAGCCACGCGCCGCACCCCGCACATCGACAAGCTCACCTGGTGGTTCAACGGCGACCTCTTGTACCAGTCCTCCGAGTTACGTATGATGCTGCAACAGTCAGAACTGCTGCCCCACTGGACGGTCGACAGAAGGACTCACTAGTCCTCACGGATCGTCGATGGCTTTCCGAACTGTGTGGCCATTGAGCGATCCAGGTTGTGACATATCAACCAGAGTCGCTCCTGGTTGAGTATCTCGCGCCTGTGCTGATCATTCCTTGGCTTCACAGTCGAAAGTTGATGAAGATTGAGGTCAGTCGCGATCCTGTGTATACCCCATTAGCGCGGGACCAATGCGGGGTCTCGTCGCTGCTGACCGAATAGCCAAACCGATATACAACCAACTCCGGTCCTCCTCCCATCTCCGCGCCGGGACGGCATAGGTGCTGAGAAGGATGTAGGCCTGGGCGAGTTCTACCGACTTCCAGCCATTCAAGAGGCCGTCTGCAGCCGCGCGCCGAGCGAAATGCATCGCGATGGGGTAGATCTCCGACTTGTCCTTGTAGTACCGAGAAGAAATCGCGCAGACTGTAGAAGGTGCGTTAGCATATACCTATGACCAATCATCTCATTGCACACACCAACGGTGAAAAGGAAAGGACACCGAGCGAAGGTAGACTGCACGGTGTGGATCTCCCGGTCGAGTAGCGTCACGTGAACCTATCAGAAGCTGAGCTCTTGGGTCGCTGTATACAGACAACGATACTCACGTTCAACCGAGTGTAGAAGCTGCGGTGACGTCAGGTCAGTGATTTATTCGCATAAAGATCACAAATGCTTACATGTCGAACAACTTATCCACATCATCCGGCGTAACCAACCCATGGATGATGATCTCCGGCGGACTGTGGTTCTCAATCAACGACGCCCGGATGTTGAGGTTGTATGCAGGTCCTGTACACCGTGAATGTTCCATCACCGTCATTGACATCGCAAACGAGTTCAGATACCTACCTGGCAGGAAATACGTCTCGTTCGCCACGCCCACTTCCTCGTTCTCGCTTCCATCCACGTTTCCCCGCCTCTTGCCCTTCCTCGCCCTCGGGTTATCCAGCGACAAATGCGCGAGCAAGCCCAGGGGGACCGTGGCGTCCGGGAGCGCCTGCAGCTTCGCCTGCGCGTCCTGCTCATCCTCGTCCCCGTCCGCGCTGCCGCGCTCGGTGTCGTCCCCGCCGTCCTCGTCCGACTCCTCCGCGTCGCCCGGGCTCGCGCGCTGGCGCGACTCCATCTTGAACGCCTCCACGCCGCCCGACCGGCCCGCCGCCTGCACGCTCTCCTCCAGACGGTCGAGCCACGCGATCACGTTGCGGTTGTTCTGGTCCGAAGGCGACGTGGCCAGCCGGTAGGACGCGATCGACAACGGGGTTGCCGCATAGGGGTTGTGCAGCTGCAGCGCGATAACCGGGGCGCACGCGGGAGAACGCGAATGGGAAGAACACCCGGTTAGCTAGCGCTCAGACGTCTTCGAAGGGCATAGCACGAACCTCGCGAAGCAGCTTCTCGATAATGACGTCCTTCTGGCGGATCTGGGCGAGCAAGTACTCGCGTTTACTGGGCGAACCAGGCGTTGATGAGTCATCATCACTAAGAGGAAGGTCCACAAGGGAGGGAGAAGGAGAGAGCACAGGCTCCATGGCAGCGAAGATAGCCAACTTCGCGGACGGTATCAATGTTAGGAGCGAAGCCCTACGCCAAGCACGACGTCTCTCGGACTCCGATACTTAACCCCTATCCCGCGCCTGATGCAATCGACGCAGGTACGAGCTCGCCGCCTCGACCACGCCCTAATCCATGCCCTGCGCGAGGACGATGGGATCCTGCCCACACCGGCGAGACAAGCACCGAAGAAGGGGTGGACGCTGGCTCGCAGGCACAGGCAAGGATGCGGGGGGAGAGTAGCGCCGGAATGGTCCACACCATTCTGGTCGTGGCTCGGAGGACACGGGGCATCCGGCGATACGGTCGCCCGAGGGCTATTCGGCTATCGCGGTGTACGAACGCGGGGAGTCCCAACCACACACAGGCACAAGGGCGAAGAAAAAAAAGGTGGCACGAAAGATTGCAGGACGGTACTCACTTGGGTGCGTTGCGGGGTTTGCGGCCCTCAACGATGCAGGCGTTTCCGCTGGACTTGCATCGCCGGCACGTGTTCTCGCCAGGTGGGAAGTCGCATTTCATCTACACCACACGGCGGGCACCATCCACACACCGACATGGTAGTGCGCCACACGTCGAAAAAACCATCAGAGAAGCGCGCCAAAAAATGAAGCAGCCGGCGTAAGTGAGGTGCGGGGATGCACACAGGTGGATAGAGTGACCGTACCTTGAGCTTCTTGCAATGCTTGCAAGCTCCGGGACTGGAAAGCGTCGGATCGCACAGAAGGGCGCATCGGGTGTCAGGATTTCCAGAGATGTGTCATTGCGGCGCCGGCGATTGTGTGCGGCGGTGGCACGGCGATGCAGAGAGGGTAGCAGGCAAGGACCCACATGCACATGATAAGCCGGGAATGGGAGCAGGCGCGGTCAGTCGTAGACTCCCAGCCATTACGGTAATGAGAGCACTCACAGTCGTGTCGGTCCGCCATGTGCACTTGACGGCGGCATGCTCATGATGGTAAAGCTCCCCCCGTCATCGTCGTCGTCGTCGCTGTCGCTCTCCCTCTGCGGACGCAAGCGCTTCTTGCTCTTGTCCTGCGCGCCCGCCGCCTGCTTCTGCGTCTGCTTCGAGCCGCCGCCCTGCTTGCGCGACGTGCCCTGCGCGTAGGAAGGGCTTTGATCTGGCCCGAGCGAGACAGGCGACGAGAAGCCGCTGACTTCGCTGGTCGGCGTGCCGCCCTTGTACGACGGGATGGGTGCGGGCGCGACGAGCTGGTCAGGATGGCGGTACTCGGCGAACTGGAAGCGCTGTTGAGGGATAGACTCCGAGGAAGAAATGGTCTGTGTGGACGTTCGCGTCTGCACGGTCGGGCGCTCCTGGACTTGCGGCTGAGCGGGGGATTGGGATGGCTGCGCGTGGTAGAGGTAGTCGTCTTGCGCAGGGAAGTACTGCTGCTGCTGCTGCTGCTGCGGGGGGTACGATGCCCCGTTGGGCATAGACGACATGTTGGGCTGGGTAGGGCCCGTATATCCGTGCTGCGACGCCCGCGGGAGGCTGCGTTGCGGGTGATCGGGGGTGGTGTTCATAGGTTGTTGGGGGTACGCTTGGTTATAGGGATCATGGGTCTCTGGCACGTACTGCTGGTACTGATACTGGGGGTGACTTTGATCCATCGCGACAGGCATGCCTTGCATTTGTTGCTGTTGTCCGTAGGGCACCGAGGGCACTGAACCGGCCTGCGTGTAGCCGTCAGCCGCGCCAGCCGCTGAGGCGGACGGGTACTGTTGTTGTCCTCCCTGCGCGAAGCTCTCAACCCAGGCGTTGTACTCGGAGATACCCCGCTGCTCCTGCTGCGCGACGTGCGTGGCATCGTAGAACATGGGCGGTGCGCCGAACATCGGAGGTTTGGGAGTGGGGTGAGACGGGGACGACGTACTGCTCGCGGGTGCCCAGCCTGAGACGATCCGTGGGGTCGAAAGTAGAGCCGGAGGGATCGCGACGGTTAAATCAGCGACGGAGGGTGGGGGGCGGGGACAAGGAGGAGGCGGGAGGTCAGTGTTGCGGACAATGAAGAGCAGAAGCCGTCCGCACCTGAGACCCGGGGTTTTTCACTTCCGGTGGACAGATTAGCTCGCTGAGCGTCGTTCTGATCACGATGGGAATGTCAGTCGACAATCATAGGGTCCGGGGAATGCACGGACGGGGAGAGGGCCAGGATGGAGACGGCTCTGGGACATGGAGGGTGCACCGCACCGCGCGGTTGTTGTATGAGCGCAAAACTAGCCAAGAAGGTATCTCTGCGGGCGATGGCAGGTGTTTTGACGTCGTAGATGGCAATGCGAATATCCAATTTTGCCGGAGGTGATGCTACAAGAGATGGCAGGAGGAGAGTTTGAAGTTAGCCGCGCAGCCTCCACGCTCTTCTACTCGCCCAGGTTGTGGTCTCCCGATTGCCCTTGTCGCGCTCTCTACATAATAAGTAACAGCGCTGGAGGATAATCATGCGGCTGACAAGGGTGTCTCAGAAAGGCGACTTCCTCGACAACTGTCCGCCTCCATATGGCCGCAACCTAGCGCTGGCCGGGCGGACGATCGACATTACTTATTTCGATTTACCCGACACTACACCCTGGTCGAGTCGATCGCGAGACCGCAACTTGAACTTGTTTGGTATAACAGTAGAGATACATTGACGGTCCTGGTGTAAGCTAGGATAAAGTGCTAGTCCAACTCGCCCGAAGGTGACGTTGGAAGGGAGATGGATCTCGCTCGGCGGAATGCTGCGCCATCTCCCTGATCACCTACCGGGCCCAATCAATTACCACACCAAAGTACTTACGGATGGCCAGGCCATCTACACGTAGCCCACGGAATCAAGGCGATGAATAGGCGTAGCCTCATGGTGGCCGCATCCATCGACGTGAAACGTCAATATGGTTGCGACACATCGCGAAGGGCTCTCATTGGAAGCTCAGCGAAGCATCGATATCAGTGACGGTGATGATCATATAGTCCCCCCGCTGTTGAACGTTGAACATCTATTGCTTCGGCCTCGCACCTGTGAGTTCGCATCGTGAGCACAACAGTCCACAAATAGACGGAGAAGGCGAGAAGACATGCCGTTAGTGAGGCAGTACACTGGGAACAGTACCCCCGATACGCTTCGCCCGCGGCTTCGAATCCCTGCTTTCGTAAGGGCGTGGCAATGCCGTGAGCACGAAGCCCGACTCACCGACGTCAGCCTTGAACCCGGGAAGGGGATGCAGAGTAAGTCGAACCCTCGGAGCGTGGCATGTCGTAATATATGGTCCGAGAGAACTCACCTTCACAAAGCATCAAATCTTCCCAATCAATCGTGAAGCCCGGCTGTCAGTCCGCGCAACTCGTACGGGCCTCCGAGAACGTCGCAAGAGGCAGCGGGCGCTACGAGGTCCAAGGGCATCTACGGTGCCACAAAGCTCAGTTGACGCGCCGCACAAATTTACCCGCATACAGGGCCCTGCGATGAACGGGCGTGGTTTGTGGTTGACTGGCGGAGTGCTTGCGCTTTCACACTGCAACAATGAGGGGACATAATGGTTTTGGGGAGGCGAGCGTGGTCATGCGCCCTATCACAGCGTCTCCCTCGCCCAAAACGCCCAATCCGTACTCCAACTTCCGCGGAAGATAGTCCATAACTGGCCATAAGCAGCAAGTGCACTCTCCAATCCGTTTTACCGGAGGTACGCATATCTGAGGCCATGTACATCCTGCGGAACAGACTTACCACATGGTCAGCCAGATACGGTGCCCATGAGGCTGAGCAGCTAGCTCAGGACCTCAGGTGCTGGCCCCGGTTGTGGTAAGGCCCATCGCGTCAAAGGCCACTCCTCCGAGCGAGCAACCGGACTGGCGAATGCAACCGCTGCAGGACACGACAAGCAATTCCACGGAAGGAACTCGAGCTGGGAGTTGGGCTTATCGTCGGGATGTAGTGCACCATGTAGGCAAGTATAGCGGCGAAGACGAAGGCTGACGTTCTCGGACCCGAGGGACAATCGCGGTTACGCAGGTCTTGAGGTACGCTCCGTTCGTGCGCCCTGCAAGCGTAACGTAAGATGTGATCCCTCTTGACCAGCACGAGTTTCCGTACCTGCAAAATGGGCCGATGTGTTATCCGCATTGGATAAGAGGGTGCTGCAAACAATGGAACAACTGTTTGTCGGCGACAAGGGTACTAGAAGATGATGAGAGTTCAATGTGTGTGGTCGCTGTCAACTGGGAATTCACTCGGGCTGTCGTTCTTATTTCTAGCGGCTTACATAAACAAACTGAGTCTCGGTGAGTGCCGAACGCCAATTGCCGGATCTCAGCCTAGCTTACATAACTTACTAAAGTCACAAGTCGATGGAAACATAGTAGTATCGAGTAGTTCAACTGTGAAATGCTAGCGTCTCGTAGATGCATCAACGCTAAGCATTGGAAAACCATGAGAAGGGTCGTGAAGGTTACTCGTCGATGTAGCTTCGCGGAAGAAGACCAGTACCATCACCAGATTACGTCAGCATCGTCTTTGCCGCCAAGGCCTTGATCTTTCTCGGCTCAGACTCAACACCAGTGCCTGGGCCACAACCTGCGGCAGGTAGGTATTTCATCCTTGTGGACCTCAATCGCGACGGATCGACGGAAACGAAAATCGTGGTGAGTAACGTCATCGTATTGCGCCCGTACCGAGAAAATGTCTCCGAAATTGATGCTTTTCGCCCCGGATCATCCACGTTCAACCTGAACGCAGGTAGTACTGGCGTGCCTTGTCATGCAGCAACAGACTCCAGAATACCTCTTGTACGTAGTGCATTCGTCGCTGCAAAATTCCGTCTGATGTCGGATCATTGAAGGGTTTCCCCCCTAGACCAACTGACATCGCACTCGAGGTTCTTCCTGAACCTACGTTCCGCAGAAGGCGAATACCACCCGTTAATCCTGTTTCGACTGACACCCAACATATCTCCAACCGATGACTCGGCCCAACCGGAGCGCGTTGACAAACAGCAGATTTATGCGATGGAGGCGACGTGCCCCCACCTCGGGGCGGATATGTCGCACGCGGACATAGAGGAATGTGATACCGGCCTCGTCGCCGTCTGTCCCTGGCATAGGTAACGAGACCACTGCACGTCATCGTTATAGCAGGTCGCTCAATCTGCGTCAAGATACGATTTCGATCTGCGCACCGGCGCAAGTGAGACCGGGCTGAAGGCGTGTACTTACAACGTCGATGTGCGGCCTGACGACGCCGGCATCGAGACCGTCTGGATCCAATCTCCTGAAAACGGGACGCATTGGCGACTCGTCGAGCTGAGGCCCGTGTCAGAACGTAAATCACCCCGCATTTACGCCTGCCCCTATTCTGGTGCTGACGGTGGCCAGAATTTGCGGATCCGCCACCGAATCTTTCGCGGCTGACGGCTACTGCGGACGAGAGTGCACAGCCGACTGTCGAAGAGGAAACCGTTGTACCAGAAGACGACCCTCCGACGACCCTGGTGCAATGGGCCGTTCTCATCCTCAACACGCCGAACCCGAAGCTCAAGGTACCGCTGATTGCGCGTGCTTCTGGGTATGTATCGGCTGATGTGTCGATGTGTAGGTCGAGCGAACTCGGCATGCGGTGAATTTGTTTCGCACAGGCCAACTCAAGTCGATCGGCCACCGTTCCTCGAGTGCCCCCAGGCCCCCCGATATCCCGCCGCGCGAGGAAGCCTTCGCACGAAATACCGTTGATCCGGGGAAGGTAGGAAAGCGCAAGAACCGGGCCGTCATGCTGCACGCTCTCGCCAACATCGAGCAATGGGCGTACGTGTCTTCATTGATTGAGCATTTGCATCGAGATTGATTCACCTCCTGTACGCAGCATCGACCTTGCGTAGGTGGAGAGCGCCCCTCGCTTCGCGCCAGATCTGACGCAGCCTCACAGATGGGACATCATGGCGAGATACGGACCAGAGCACCCCGATCTCCCGCCCGCCTTCTTCTCAGACTTCGCGAAGATGGCCCTCGACGAATCGAAGCACTTCTCCCTCCTGACGTCGCGCCTCGCCGCCCTCTCTCCGGGGACGCCATACGGCTCCATGCCCGTCCACGCATCCCTCTGGGAGTCCGCGCGCGTCACGTTCACCTCTCTGCGCGCACGCCTCGCCATCATCCACCTCGTGCACGAGGCGCGCGGGCTCGACGTCAACCCCGGGACTATCGAGAGGTTCCGCCGGGCGGGGGACGGGGACAGCGTCGATGTGCTAAACATAGTCCACCGGGACGAAGTAACACATGTTACGACGGGCCACCGGTGGTTCACATGGATCTGCGCGAAGCAGGGCGTAGACCCGGTGCAGACGTTCAGAGAGGAAGTAAAGCGCTGCTGGCGAGGGGACGTAAAGGGGCCATTCAATATTGAGGATAGGGAGAAGGCAGGCATGACCCCGGACTTCTACAGGGATCTCAAAGGCGAGATGGCCTCGGATTGGGACCAGCATGCCGTTGCCGGTAGCTAGTGGTGCGGAACATCGCTTTTCGTTGTGAACCTCGTCTTACAACGATACTGATAGGTAATGGCCGACTGCTTGACTTGAGTGTGCGGACTGCGTCACGTGATATATCAATCAACTGGCATTGCAATCTCCGCACGATGATCTACTCAGACTCGTACATCTGAATATGTACACACTGCTGTAGTTATGGCACCTTTCAATCCAGCTCGTTCACAATGTAGGTCTCACGAGCCACCAGCTCGTCAAGGTCAATACCTTGACCGCGCGCGTATAGCTCCTCCTCGCGCTTGAAGAATGGCAAGAAGTGCAACGCGGTCTTCGCGATGTCACCCACTACGTGGCCGACCTTCTTCAGGTTGACCTTGCGCGCGACGAGCGAGCTCGCGATGGCGCGAGCGTAGAGTCGCTCGTCGAAGTCGCGGGTAACGAGGGTGGTGCCATCCTCGCGCTTGAAAAAGGGTATGAAGTGCAGCGCCGTCTTCGCGATGTCGCCTAACACGTGTCCAACCTTTTTGATATTGACCTTCCGTGCGACGAGCTCCTGCTCGAGCGCGCGCGCGAAGAACTCCTCGTCGATGTCGCGAGCGACCAACTCGTCGTCGAGGTCGCCGCGCGCGAAGAGCTCCTCCACGTCCTCGCGCCGGAGGTGGTCGAGGAAGGTGCCGATGACCTTGACGCCGGTGCCGACGACGTTGCTCACAGTGTTGGCCACGCCCTCCACCTTGCCCCAGTTGACCTTGTGGTGACGGGCGACGAGGTCCTCCTCGAGTTCACGCGCGAAGATGTCTTCGTAGTACTCGCGCGCCTTGTGCTCGGGCTGAGGGTGGCTCTCCAGGTCGGAGGAAGGGTGAGGACGCTGGCGGCGTGGCCCGCTCGGGCGTGCCGGGCGTTGGCGCTGCTTGGCAGCGGTGCGCTGAGCCTGAGGACGCTGTTGGGTAGCATAGCGCTGAGCACCGCGGTACCGGGCGGGGCCAAGCTGGGGCTGGGCACTCTCGAGGTAGGTGTTCGCATGTTGGTGTTGTTCAGGGTGGTATGCATATTGGTTGGCGTTTTGGTGCTGAGTGCTAACATGGGGCGGGGTGTGCTGCTCAGGCTGGCCCACTGGCGAGGGAGATACAAGAGTGGAACCACTGCCAAGTAGTTAGTACTGATGTTTACAATACGGAGAAGTGCAACACTTACGACTCCTCAACGGGCGCAAGCGGGAGCGCGAAGGCCGGGGCCGCGGAGGCGGCGACAAGGACGAGAGGGAGGATCGTGGAAGCGCGCATGATTGTTATAGGGAATACAAGGAATTTTGGTTGTGAGAGTGTTAGGAGGGTGTAGGTCGTGAGTCGATGGATCGTAACGAAGGAATGCAAGTAAACCACAAGCTAGGCTAATATGGCAATTATTCTATCAGTATTCCGAGAGTCGTGTCAAACGTAGGTTTGACTCACCAACCAGTACCTGGCTTGATAGGAGCTCAGAAGTAGAAAGTGAAGGAAGGAAGCGAGCTGAGGAAAACGGTGAGGTCGACCCCACATTTATAGCACAGCTTGACAGTCGGCGTAGAGCACGCGACAGCACGACGCTGTCAGGCACCACCGCTTGTACCCATTTGTTTGAGACGATGTTTGAGTCTTCGTGTTGAACGCACGTCTCTACCACACGGGATGCACTACACAAGCAGTGCAGATGTACGTGCGTGCCTCCTGAGAGAGCTATAAATAAAACGTACTGCACGGTCAATTGCCAGTACCGACGTGATGGACTATTACAGGACAATGTGAGTGACATTACCATCACATCCTCAAAAACATGTCCATCTGAAGCAACAGCCACTCGCCTGTCCTTGTCTTCTTGCTGCTATGGTGTCGTACAGCATCGCTCGTTAACGCTCACGGTCAATGGACACGCGTTCTCACAGTGAACAACACGAGTTACTAAATCAGGTTGCACTCGTATGCAACCCGTTCCCACGCCTCCTCGTCGATGTCCACTGGCTTCGGTCGCCACACAGGCTACTGTCACGCTCCCCCCTTCGCACCCGCAATGTGTAGTCCACCATTTGGGCACAGTTCACCAGTATCTCTACATACGGTGACCCTTGGCTTGTCATTACTTTCACCCACTCGGAGTGTTGAAACGGATCTCGAACCATTCAGTCTCGAACCATTCAGTCAGACGGCCATAACAAGATATCACCATTTGCCCTCTCATCATTCTCATCACTAACTCTTAGATCAGAACTCTTCACATAGAGCTTCCTGTGCGAACCCCGGCCAGGAATGAAAGTGACCTCGTGCGGTATGCAGAGGCGGACCTCATCAGCACCGGTCAAGTTCACAATGTCAGCCGAGACGCCAATACCGCATCGCCTATGTGCGTCTGTTCCTTTCACCGCTGCCCAGTGCATTTTCTATAAGCACTCCCACTTTGAAACTTGTCGTTGTCAACCGGCTTGCCTGCCATGGCGGCGACAACCAGCTACGACTTCTGGTGGCCTTATCCGTCCTGGGGCGCGACGACGACGGCCATCCCCGCATTACCTCCCACAGCCGCCGTGTCAAGTGCTTCCACCATGCTGGTCCCATCCACGGTCACCGTCTCTGCCACCAATCTGTTGTCATCTGTTGCACGTCCTGTCGTAGGAACGTCGAGTCTCGCCTCAAGCACGTCCTCAGCTTCTATCATCAGGATCACAGCCTTGCCTCCGTCAAACGGTACAACTCAGAAGTATACCAGCGATCACACGGCGGGCTTCGATATAGCGTACCTGGCGCCTGTCTTCGCTGTGCTGGCTGCCATCGTGGGTGCGTTGTCTACTTGGTTCCTTCTTCGCTGGCGGGCGCGACGTCGCAACAACAAAGCGCGTGGCTCTTCGTTTCTGCACACTGGTCCACGCTATGCTCCGCCGCCTCAGTACTCCGAAAATATCGTGCCACAAGGCAGCGACAGCAGCTCTGGGGCTTCCGCCAACGAAGCTTCGACTCTCTTGCAGGGACATACGGATTCTGAGAAGAAAGGATGGGTGTCCCGCGCGTTCTCCCGCTCCAGTCGGCAATCTCAAGCTGTTTCCGTGGTTCCACCCGTCAATCCAGTCGGACGTCAGCCAACCGCACGTGACTCGCTCAACGCTAGCAACCCGTACTCTGCGGTCGACAACAGTACGCCCGTCGACGAAGCGAGGACTATGCACTTGGGAAACGATGGATCACAACGAGTAGGGGCCCATCGGACGGCCAACGTCGCCTCGCCTGAACTGTTCAGTCCCGGCTCTGACAACGTTCCGTACGAGACGCTGCGACACAAGTCAATTAGACGCGCGATCCTCGAGCGGCTCAAATTCGGAACGTTGCGCCGGCCAGCGAAAGCGAAGTCCGACGATCAGCCCGATGTGGAGAGCGGTCGCATACAGAGCTCGCCCGTGCGTCGCATCAGCTCACGGCGCGGACACAGACGCAACGACTCGGACTCCAACGTCGAGGATATGCATGGCAACACCAGCAGGGCAAACTCGGTCACGCACGGCAATACTGGGCGCTCGCCGATGATGTCTCCACCCGGGTTCAGGATCATCGAGGAGGACACGGAAGCCGTTGTCCATCCTGGGGAACACGCCCGTCTGATGGCGACCAGCCATCGTGAAGATGGATCCGACCTCGGGACGCCTGCCCGTGAGAACTCAGCATGGAAGTGGATCGCCTCCTGGTCTCCATCACCGACCATCCGAACGGAGGACTCGTACACCGCCCTGCCCGTCAGACGGCTCACGACGAAGGGTGGCCCTGCGTCTGCCGCCCCTACTCTTCCGCGCACGGATGAGTACCCGTCGGTCCTGCCTGAGATTACTCGTGTTGACTCCTCGATGCTGCCGTCGAGTCCTCCCCAGGTGATGTCGCCGCCGCTGCACTCGAGGCTCTTCTTCAGCGACTTCGGTTCGTCGCCTTTACTACCGGACTTAAACCTGTTCAAAGAACAAGCAAGAGCCACTGCGTCAACTCCGGAAAGGCACATCAACAAGCTGCATACGAAGAGAGAGCCTGAGCCCCTCCCGTTTCCGTCCACTTCTAGCTCTTCGCCGTACCGCGGAAGGCTGAAGAAGCCACGCGTCGTCCACCCGACGAGCCCTCCGCTGCCTGGCTCGCCAGAAGTGGTCGCGCTGTATCACCCCCAGCACGCTCCGATCTCACCGACAATCCCGTACGACGAGCAAGTCTACGCAGAGAGGCTCCTTGCGCGGAAATCGGCGCTCGACAAGGTGGGCGAGATTGTCGAGCGCGGTCTCAGCCAGCGGGACATGGCGCATGGTGGGGGCACAGTACACGCGAGTCCCCTCCCCATCGTCGCCGCGGATCGTGGTACTCGGATGGATGCCCGCGATGGTGTGGGTGCCTCGATGGGAGCCGGAAATGGCATCGAGCAAAGACTCGGGCTCTTGAGGGAGTCAGAGTCTGGGGTGTTCGAACAATGATAATCGTCAGATAGTTGGTGCAATTGGGGCGCCTTGAGTACTAGAGTTGTCGTAGAAGGGAGGCCGTTCGCAACGTTCCAAGTCGTTGGGGTGGGCTCAGGCTAGATGGTGTCGTTCTCGGATCATGGGAACTCTATCTTGTCATTAGACTTCAAGGTGCGGCAGGACTGTCGTCATAATGCTACTCATCGTGCATCATCATGGGCATCCGGTACGACTTGATAGCTTGGATAGGTAGCTCAGTGTCGCATCTTTGAAATTGAGGTTGCAGCATACAAACGCATATGTACATTGCCATGCCGCTCGATCTCGATTCTATATACCTTCAGATAACGATTGTACTGAGTCGTCTTTCCGGGAGGCTCAACGTTTACTACGCGAGACAGTACCACCGTCGTCTCACGGTGATCCGCAATTGTCGACAACCACCTTCGCTATCTAGTGCTGTTCCTAGAAACCATTCTATCCTGACGTATCACGCGCGATCGCTCCAGTAGTTGTCGACTCCCAGACAAACTCTACAGATACTCAGGCACTTTGCGCGGCGCCGGTGAGTAGCAACGGGTTTTTACCAGCTGGTGGCCAGACGTTATATTGCTAAAAGTGGGTTTCGGATAGATAAACCAGATCAATATGTCGAGCTTTGGGTCTGACAACATCTCATACCCATCCTCGAGTAGTTACGGAGAAGTGATCGCTCGAGAAGGCATCTCGGAACCGCTCAGGACCAGCACACCCTCTGGAAGGCGAGGGTCGCGTCATTCAAGCGTCGTATCCAACGCCGCTGGGGGTGCCAGTGCCACTGGCCCTCAGCTCACACTTGATGACGTCCGGCATCTAACTGCTGACAGTATGGCGGTCAGGGCAATACGGAACTCCGAGAAAGTAGACGGGACCACAGTGGGCGTGATCTTCACCCTCTCATACCACGCGGACGAACCGTTCCTAGGAATCATCGCACAAGCAATACGACACTTCCTCCTTGGGCAGAGCTTTCTGTTTGCAGTCGGCTGCCCCAGTGCCTCGCCAGCACATCGCAGCCCTCTCTTCATCTGTGGGTCGACAGATGAGCTGGTTCGTGGTGCAGCGTTGCTCGTGAGCTCGAAGTTCCTCGCCCGCATCACGCGAAGCTCTTCCGCCATGGAGGCGCTCTGGACTGGCGCGGTACGGAACCTCGGGGGCTCGTCCTTTGACGAAGAAGCCCTCTGGGACTCCATGCGCAAAGCCTCTCGCCACCCCGCCCACGCTCTCATCCCGCCCCCTGGGTCACGCAGCGTAGACCAGCTCCTCTCCGACGCTCGTGCACGGCTCGAACGTCTCACACCGCAACAAGCTTACGCAGAACTGCACGACACTGTCCGACCGTGGCCAGTCATCCTCGTCGATATCCGCCCCGGAGGCCAGCGGGCGCGAGAAGGGGGCATCGCAGGAGCGTTGATCGTCGAGCGCTGCGAGCTCGAATGGCGCTTCGACCCGAGATCACCCCAGCGGGTGCCTGTCGCAAATCGCTACGACCTTCGAGTCATTGTGCTCGGCCAGGAGGGAAACTCGTCTTCCTTGGCTGCGGTGTCCCTCCATGATTTGGGTATGCTGAATGCAACAGACGTTATCGGCGGCTACGTCGCGTGGTCGGAAGTCGGCCTCCCTATGGAGGTTCATCCAGCTCCTCCTATTTCGGACTCCTCATCTGTTGCACCGACTGACGAATACTGAATGAATGCAATACGTATTGACATCTATGTGATATATAACTCTCTATGCACCGGGGTCCTCTTCTATGATATGGCTACATAACGATACGGTAGGGGTGAATGCTCAGTCTAAACCCGCGAGCGCGAAAGCGATTTTGAAGATAGAAGCGTACTATCACCTGTAGTCGAATACACTGACAGCGTCCAATATTGCCTGCACGGTACAAGGGCGGAAGGGGGATTGTGCGGCGCGCCTTTTCACTACAAGAACATCCAGTCGCATGCTGTGCGCTGCACGACTGTCGAGGAAGTCTAGGATGACATCCGCGACTTCTTCACCGGCGTCTACGCCCCCTATACACAGCTTCCTCAAGCGCGCGCATAATGGTGACGTGACATCTGGGTAACTCAGGGCCTGAAGGAGTGAGTTGACCTGGCCCCGAGAACCGACTTCCAAGGTCTCGAGCGCGGGAAGCTGCGACAGGGCCGCCCGCCAAGCGTGCTGACTGATGAGCCGTTGGTCGCCGAAGACTTGCAAATCTGTGACAGGCGAGGCGACAAATTCATGTGCCAGGTCGCACAGGGCATCGGGAAGTAGGTAGGACATGTCCATCGGCGGATTGCACTCGATGTCCATGTCGAGGAGCTTGGTGCTGGATGGACCAGCGGCGGCGAACGCCCGCACGCGGAAGATGTTCGATGCCACGAAGAGGTAGAGGGAGCGCGCATGCGCGGGGCGTTCTAGGCCAGATGTTCGTTGGCGCGGTCGGAGGATGTATGATATGAGATTGTGCGAGGTTTGGCGAGGGTCTAGGACGCATTTGACTTCAGTGGCTGCATTGGGGGGTAGGCACACAGAAGCCAGTAGCGCAGATGCCACCGAAGCGTGCATCGAAAGTTGCAGAGTCTGCAATGCAGGGAGCGGAATTGGCAGTCGTCCTTTAGGGGTGCCGTGACCCATCGGGCTGTCGTCCTTGAGCGCAGACGGACAACTGTCGGATATCGATAGGTGAGTCAGCTGTGGACAGGCCGACATACTGTCTAGCAGCGACTCGAGCGACCCACTGTTCCCAGCGATGACGTCGGAGAGCTTCAGAGATGTGAGGCTCGACATGGACGACGTGCTCCTCGGGAGGGCGATCCCTTTCAGTTGTAGGCTGCGAAGTGCCGTCCAGTCGCGATCAGGAAGTGCGAATTGAGGAAGTGTATAGTTGTTAGACGGCGTCTGCACTTGCAGCACGAGATGTCTAAGTGAGGTTGCCGGCGCAACGACATCCGCAAGCAGCTTCCCCGCCGCCTCGTTGGAGAACGCAGGGAATTGCAAAGTACGGCAGCGACGCACGTGGTGACGTAACACGTCAAGCAAGGGGTCCGCCGTGGCGATGGATCGGCGCGAGACGACGTCGACCAGAACATCGCTCGAGCGCTCGAGACAGGCGCTCAGGAATGATGGCCCTTTCTCCACCGGGATCGACGTCCATAGCAGAGGGGTGCCCATCGCGATATCTCGCCAATAGCGTGATACATGCGTGAGCTTGAGCCAGGCAAGGTTGCGGGATGCATCACGGATAAGGAGGAAGATGTAGACGAGCAGTTCTGGCGGGATGTTGTCAATGGGTGTGGAGCCCCCGAGTACCCGACGCGGGCGCTGAAGGGGCTCGCTCGTGCGTGTTCCACCATCAGCGAGAGAACCGGAGGTGGGCTTGTGGTAGCCCCAAGTGGGTAGGCGTTGCGAGGGAGGCGGTGGAAATCCCGGGATCGTCGGACTTATCAACGCCAGCATCGTCGGGGACCTGGACGACCCGGCCCCATCAGACCCAGTTCCCCTGCGATGTTTCGTGCTCACTTACGGTAACACAGAATGTGAACGCGCTCGCAAACAGAGCTAGTGACTGGTGAGTACACAATGAGATACTGAATTCGAACACTCACTGCCGATAGCCTACAGGGCTATGGTGTGCGGGTGTATACTCGCACGAACACTCAGAAAGAGGGGGTATGCGGGTCAGATAAGGTCGGGGTGCAAAGCGAGATGCTTTCCCCGTCGACGCATTGTTATATGGGCAGCGGCGTGAGGGAGACGCCATGGTCAGACCTACATGTGTCCCGAGGGACGTGAGGCTGAGAGGATGGAACAAATTCACGTCCATGGAAGCGCGTACCGCTGATTGCTTCCCGACCCTACTCCTTCAGGGCTTTCATTGATGTGAGAAACCGGGCGAAGCGATTTCCACCGAAGCCAACACGTAGGCCAACGACAATACGCGAATTCGCATCATCAAGAGCGCTGCAGCCAAGCGCCGCACTGTATCCGCTGTTGTACTACAAAGTCCTGCTGTCTTCGTGTCGCTGCGTGTAGCCAGAAGTACCGGTAATTACCTAGGTGGGCGACTGCGATCGCATCGGTCTGGCGTGAGAAGGATGCCCCGACGCACTTCTCATGATCATACCTTGAGCGTTCGACTCCGCCGCGAGGCTCGACGAGTTCCCAGTTGACTGTGTGAGAACTCACACATCTATGAGAAGAAGGTGCTGTCAGCTGTTTGCAATGTACAGAGCGCGAGGACACTTCAGAAAGAACGGACCATAGCGGTCGCACAGATGCGTGGTAGTCATGCTTTGGAAATCCAGATACGCCATTTACGCGCAAGGGCCTTCTGGATCTTCGCACTGTCGACGTGCGGGCGCCCGATGGAGTGCGTGTCGACCAAATCTACGCTCGTCCGTGGTTCGAAACTGTTCTGGGTGTCTCTCCATTGAATGTGACGTCCTGTAGTGTCATCCGAGTCATCATGATACGGGAAGACGTGACGACACTGAGGGGAGGGAGAGAGAGAAAGGCTCTTTACATTTGACGACACTGGGCACTATTGCTGCTGTATCAAGATCTTCCGCAGGCAGTTTGGGGGTCAGGGGAGGGCTATATGTCGCGACCCAGCTGTACAGCATGACCTAAGTACTTGAACTTGAGTGCCAGATTGACAACTCAGTACAAACGCTACCTACGCCCGGCAAGACTTCCCAGCATCCCCTTTTGACAGAACACGCCACGTGGAGTGGCGCTATGACTGTCATTGACAGATCGTTTAATTGGTCGTTGGTTAGAAGACGAATACTGTGCGCAGAAATTCCAGCGTAGGCCTAGCTTTGAGGGGTGAAGTAGCTAGAAGAGAATGAGGATGCCAATACTTGCGTATATCTGAAGCTAACATTTATATATGTACCTGATTGCCGAATTCGGGTTGCGATGATCTATGTAAGTACGTTGTCCTTTTTTCAGGCTGGCACTGGCCGGGCCTCGGTCGCCAAACAATTTAAAAGGGCTTACATTGAGGACAGACGGCCTCTTGAGGTGGCCATGACATGGTGAAGCTATGTCACTGATATATTTTCTAGCTTGACAAGTATTAGCGTTAGAAGCGCCGCACTTTTTGATGTTAGGACTGAAAACAGAATAGAATGTATAAGTACTCGGCATAAGAAACAAATGCCATGTAAACGACAGCTCTGCCCGGGAGGCTCCGAGGGCATCATGAGTGCGGCGATGCAGAGGGGTCCTCAGGCCCACCCGGGCACCATTAACCGCGACTGCGGCACTTGTTGGCCTGAGTACGATCTAGATTGCTGGCGGAGGAGACCATGCGGTCGATGACTCGGAGGAGCACTGCGTGCGAGTGTTCATGGACATCGACGTATAAAATACTAACAACGGCGTAGTCTCAAGTCCGAGGAAGTTTATAACAGGGGAGACGATCGCAATGTCCGCCTTTTGCTCTTGGTACTTACCTCCAGCTCTTTACAGACTTGCAGAACATCGTTGCTGCCAATATGGCGGGATCTTGTCTGCAGGATGCTTCCTTTGGACCCGCCTCGACGTGCAGGAACTTGGACTTCACCCTATATTTCCAGCAAACGTATGTGCAGGCACTACCGTATCACCGTTGCGCCTGCGATGTTGAACGAGATTTCTTGATAGGATCCTGTCGTTCACTCCTGACGTCGTCTTCATTGTGCTGGCGTGCGTACGACTTATCGCACTTTCTCGGAAGAAGAGCGTCCTTGACTCTCCTGGATGGCTGCTCGTAATGGTGAAATTGGGCTCCGTGCTTCTGACGATAACAAGTGCCGCAGCGAACATCTCGTATTCGCGGGCCATAGAAACCCAGGGCCTGATACCGCTCTGGCTTCCTTCGCCTATCCTCCAGCTTGTCTCGTCGGTGAGTGATAAGGTCCGTTTCCGGAGAGTCAGCAGCACTGAATTGTGCGAGACAGATTCCTCTGGGTGTCCTGGTCCTTCTAGAACACTTCCGCTCGCCTGCGCCTAGCATGTTGATTATATGTTACACACTACTGAAGAGCCTGTTCTGCGCGGTGACCTTGCGAACCTACCTCCAGCTGGGCTTGTTTGCTGCCGCGCACCCCGGTGCTGCCGTATGGACCGCGGTCACCACATCGTACATGTTGGTTCTCTGCGCAGAGCTTGTGGAAAAGCGCAGGCTGCTCCGTCACAAGGTCAGGCGCTACGTCAAAGTTGAGGGGAGGCGCTGCTAATGGTATCCCCACAGGTCCTAGCTCCTGTAGCAACCGCGAGTTTCATATCGCGGTCTCTGTACTTCTGGCTGATGCCCTTGTTGTGGAGTGGACGCAAGAAAACGCTCACCATTGACGACTGTGGTATGATTCCAGAAAGCTTGTCCGCACGCAGCACGCGCTACGCAATACAAGACGCTCTCTCGACGGCTGGGTAAGCTCTTCAGCCAGCAGCGTCTGGGACACCGGTTAGGCGTCTTACATGTGCTGTTGACAGGCGACAGAGCAACTACCTGGCGCGTGCGACGGTAAAGGCCTTCGCCATGGAATTTGTCGCGCCCGCAGGCCCGAGGCTGGCGCTTCTCTTCGTTACCTTCGCGCAACCGCTGCTGGTGAACCGGACCATCAGCTTCGTAACCTCGGACGAATCGGATACCCAAGGATGGGCGCTGGTGGGGGCATTCGCTTGTGTGTACGCCCTTATCGCCGTCACAACCTCGCTGTACTGGGAGAAGGTAGGTTTCATATAACGGAGAAACTCTGTCGTTGTTTATGCGTAGAAACTGACTGAGCACTGGTAGGTCTACGACGCGACAGTCGGGCTGAGAGGTGCGCTGGTCGGCGTCATCTACTCCAAGAGCCTAAAGCTGTCCTCCGCCTCGAGCCGATCTCTTGGAGGCGGCGTTGCGAGCACATACATGGCCGTGGATGTCGAGCGGGTATGCGAGGGCGCCCAAAGTTTCCACGAGATCTGGGCCTGTCTGGCCTCCATCGGCCTCACCATCGCTATCGTGTACCAGCAGGTAAGCCCCAATCGCGGCTTCTTTGCGTCGCCCTACCTAAGCGCTCAATTCTACCCCAAGGCGTCCTGGCCGGCATTCATGCCTCTCGTAGTGACTGTGCTGATGCTCATTTTCGCCTCATTTGTGGGACGGTATGTGGGTCGGCGACAGTCCGCATGGCTGGCTGCGACGGACCGTCGCGTCAAGTTCATCTCCTCGATCATCAACAACTTCTTGTCCATCAAGTGGTCATGCTACGAGGACGTCCTTGCAGCCAAGGTAGGAAAACTCCGCGAGGATGAAATGAACCACGCCCGCAAATTTTAGTGAGTCTCCGCGGCATTGTTCTGGCGCCACCGTTATTGACCCATAGATAAGCTACGGTATCGCGGGTGCAGCATCCATTGGGAACAGTGCTGGGACTATGTGTATCTTGTCTGTTCTTGGTCCCTATGTGATCCTGGCCGCGCGGGGGAAGGCTGATTCTCTCGATGTACAACGACTATTCACCATCGTGACAACGCTCAACCTTATCCAACAACCGCTCAACTTCATAGGTGGGTGTCCAGCAGCTCAATCGCGCTGACGCTCAATCTTTTTCATTTCAGGCCAGCGCTTCCCTGTAATCGCCGCGTCGTGGGCGTCACTCAAGCGGATAGAATCATTCTTGCTGCTAGAAGAGCGCGAAGAGGGGAGCTTGACGATTGAGAGCAGCGAGAAGCTCGAGAACACATACGTGGCCATATATGGTGTTGAATTAGAAACGCGCACACCACCCGCTATCGTCATGCACGGTGCTTCCTTCTCATGGGCAGCTGATACCGAGCCGTATCTGAAGGATATCACGATTCATCTTGACGAACCGAAGCTTTACATGTGTGCCGGGCCTGTGGCTTCGGTCAGTTATATCTCAGTTCCTTCCCGTCTGCGTCTGACCGTGAACTCAATTTTGGTGGCGACAAAATCCTAGGGCAAGTCTTTGCTCCTTCTCTCCGTCCTTGGAGAGACGACGTGCACGGATGGAGGGTACAACAAGCCTTCTACGCGCATCGCGTATGCATCGCAAGATGCTATGATAATACCCGGGACGATTCGCGAGAACATCCTGTTCGGACGAGCCTTCGATGCAGAGCGTTATTCCAGGGTGCTCGATGCATGCGCCCTTACGCCCGACGTTCGCAAGATGCCAGCGGGCGACGGGACATGGATCGGAGAGAAGGGTCGCAGGCTCAGTGGCGGGCAGAAACAGCGTATTGTGAGTACACCAGCCGCGTTCGATTGTCCATACACGCTGTCCTGAAGAACGTGACAGGCCCTCGCCCGCGCAGTATATGCCGATGCTCCTTGGACGCTCCTGGATGACCCGCTCAGCGCCCTAGATGCTGAGAGCGAGTCTCACAGTAAGGTTTCATGACATAGATGCCGTGCAGCGGCTAATCCGCGTTAGTCTTCCGCTCCCTCTTTGGCCCAGATGGCATGCTCTCCCGCAAAGCCGTGCTTCTCGTCACTCATAACGGTCTGTGTCCGTCGCTTGGATCGAGGTCGACAAGTTGACTCCGGGATACAGTGAAGTACATGCATACGGCTCATAGCATCATTGTCCTCGATGTCGGTCGCATCCAGTACCATGGATCCCTTGCCGAGATCAAGAAGCAAGGTTACGAGACGTCGATTGATGCCAGCGCAGTCCAACATACAGACAACGGCAAATCTCTTTCGCGCGACGCCTTATCCGGCCTATCCGAGGATGACGCCATGGAAGAGGAGACCGGAGAAGCGGCACTTGCGAAGGAATCGTTAGGGTTAACTCCATATTTGTTCTATGCGCGCAAGGTCGGGATACTGAGGTTCTCCTTCGCCATGGTAAGTCATGGTACAGACATGTTGGCTAAACACAACGGCTCACTACCGTGTCTAGTCCCTCATCGTCGCCTACTGTTGCGTAAGGCTTGGGCAGCAGGTACGGGTGACTCGGTGTACATACCCCGGACACTGATTGGAACCTACGCCCTCACAGGCTTACCTTCAAGAATGGGCGAAAAGTGACGGCGTGCGCCCCGGAGCCTGGGCAGCTGGTTACGCCGCTTTGGCGTTTTTGACAGCTATCATGATGTAAGACTCATTCTTGTCCACTTGTAAGTCATACTGAGGGAGGCTGTCGCTCTCAGTTCATTCGCATTTTGGCTCTTCAGTGTCATTGTGGCATAGTGAGTGTTCCAAACTTGTGCAATGACTGCTAAAGCTCATCGTGTCTACTATCTAGTCATGGTGGACTTGCAGTTCACGTGGACGAGTTACAGGGCTTGATTCATGCAACACCCTCGTTTTCCATGTCAACGCCCGCTGGAAGAATCATCAATCGCTTCTCTCAGGTACGCTGCTTAGTTTGCTTGTCAGGCTCGCGCGATGCAGATCCTCGCATTTTTGGCTCAGGACGTCTTCATGATCGACTTTGAATGGCCTGTGAATCTTCTCGACGGTCTTGCTACTATTGTGATGCTCAGTAAGATCCTTTTTTATTCTATCTCGCACCAATGTACTGATGCCCCTGTACACAGTCGGCACCCTAGTGTTCATCTTCATCCCCGTACGCGAGTATCTCCGTACATGCCTGTTGTTGGTAGTCGCTGAGTTCGTGGTGCTAGACGCCGTTGCTAGCTCTTTCTGTGTTACCGCTTGGCGCGTTCTACTATGCGACAACCGCATTTTATTTGGTGGGTATAGGCTCGAATCATTTGTATCAATGCCCTGATACTATTCTTTCACGAAGCGGACGTCCAAACAATTGCAGCACCTCGAGGCATCGAGTAAATCACCCCTGTATACTGTCTTCGCCACGACAATTGCAGGAATTGAAACTATCCGGTACGTTCTCTCCAGGAGAATGCAACGGAAATATTCAAGTAGCGCAGAGCCTTCCGTGTCGAGAACTACTTCCAGAAACAGAACGACGTATTCCTTAACCGCAGCCAGGTATGGGCAAGCTCGCCCTTTCAGCCGACCCGCGCTAACTTTGCCACAGACCCCATATTACTATCGATTTGGTGGCCTCAGGTTTCTGTAAGTCAGCCTCCATATCGTCATGTCCGCGACCTCATCTAGTATAGCCGTACCGTATTGGCATTGATCTCGTTCATCATTGCGGTTGGTCTTGCTGCACTGACCATTGGTCTTCGTCGCCAAATCGACCCGGCTTCGTAAGTTTCATCCGTTTAGACGGATACCCCAGACACTCATCTTGATCCAGCCTTGGATTGGCACTATCCAATCTGACGGGTCTCTCGGACTGGCTCTCGTACCTGTTGATGGTGGGTCACTACGCCATATGTATATGTTCATCGCGCTGACCTGCCTAATGCATCGCTCGTAGACCCTAGCACAAATAGAGAATGGGTCCGTTTCGATCTCGAGAGTGCATGAGATCGTCAAATTGCTTCCAGAAGAGGGTTCAGTATCTCTTGAGCCACCGGATATCAACTGGCCATCATCTGGCAGAGTTGAATTCAAGTGCGTCACTATGCGGTACAAGTGAGCGGATCTACATCACAGATAGCTTCGGGGTATTGACTCACAGCTGCAAGGGCTGAACTGAGACCCGCTGTGTCTGATGTGTCCTTCCACGCGTCTCCCGGTACGAAGATAGGCATTTGTGGTAGATCAGGGTATAGTGCACTCCCCTCGGTTTGGACCTCGTACGCTCACATGATTTCATCACAGTTCCGGGAAGAGTAGCACAATTTTAGCCCTATTCCGCGGTCTCAGCGACTCCCTAGTCTCCGGTCAAATCAGCATTGACGGAGTCGACATCCATACCCTGCCGCGCTCACGACTGCGTAGTTCATTGAGGTACGCCAGTCGTGCTGCCACTGATATTGTCTTTTCGTCTGACAGACGGCCCAGCCTCGTGGCCCAGGACCCATTCATCTGGCACTCGTCAATCCGATCAAACCTTGATCCAGTGGAGGAGCACACAGACGCAGAGATATGGGCGGCATTAGAGCGGGTAGGTATGAGCGATGCGGTGTCGGAGCTCTCTGAGAAGCTGGATACGGTCCTCGAGGACGGCGGGTCGCTCTCTAAGGGACAGGTGCGTGTTGAACACTGGATGCATGTCCAAGCCTTACAGACCCCCTCTAGATGCAACTTCTCTGCTTGTCTAGGGTCCTCTTGCGAAAGAGGAAGGTTGTAGTCCTCGACGAAGCAAGTAGCAGTCTCGACCTCCACACTGACGAGAAGATCCGCTCGGTCATCCGGACGGAGCTCTCCGACTGCACAGTCATAGCAGTGGCCCACCGCATCGGTAAGTTTACTGTGTGGTTGCATTTAGCTCTAGCAGTGCTGACTTTGGTAAACTCAGCGACGATCGTAGACTTCGATATGATCCTCGTCATGGATGACGGTGCAGTTGTCGAACAAGGTGCGCCTGAGGACCTCCTTACTCGCCCAGACAGTCGCTTCGCGCGCCTTGCGGCGAGCCAGGGCATCCTTCGAACATGAAGATGAAGACGAAATGTGTATTGCTTTGGATATTCATCATCGTATGATATGTGAGCTTCCTGCGAGAATGATTGCCGCCTTTACCTCCAATCCTAATCAGATTTAGCTCTACATTTCAATCGGCACATTTTATGATGTGATCTTGGGGTTTCCTCAAAGTACTGATACCAGGCGATCGTATTGAATCTACAGTATGGTTGCGCATTCTTCATCTCGCCAGCGGCATGACTTGCGCGAAACATAGCCAAATCTGCGAGGAGGAGTCAGTCGACTTACCTACCATACCACGGAAATGACACTTGCATTATAGTAGATATATGACTCGCGATCGCCGGCTTCCGTCGTGCCCCACAGGAAGCGAGCACCAACGAACGCGCCGAGAGCCACGAACGGGAAACCAACCACTGGGGCGAGGCGGGAGTTTTTTTTTTTTTTTTTTTTTTTTTTTTCCCCGTGGGTAGACGAGCGGTAGCGTACGCCGACCGCGCGCTGCGTCCCCCGTCGCATCCTGGAAGTCCTGCGCTTGGATGGTGGTGATAATGACTAGTGATGCGAGGACGTGTGGTATAGCAGCGGGAGAAAGCACGCTGAATGAGCCACCTATCGAGAACTGGACGCTGAGCATACGCTCAGTCAACTTCAATGAGAACTGACCACTCGCTACGTATGTCGCTCCGAGGTTGAACCCTCCATATCCCATACCATTGAATACATTTCGCAGCGCCCAGTGGGAGTCGAATCCGAGCTCGTTGTTCCCCCAGAAAATTAGTGTGAGGGCGAGGCTCGGGGCAGTCGCGTGTAATGTCGAAGACACAGCAACACATAGGAGGGCTAGCAGCCAACGTAGCCTGCGTGCTGCTCGGAGGGTGATGCGGCCGGAGGGGACGGGGCGCCAGGGCTTGTTGACTGTGTCCTCTGTCGCACCGCCTGGTAGGCTCTGGTTGGAGACGCAAAATTGCAGGAGGTGCAGCCAGACCCATGCTGACGTGAGGAAGATGTCACGGAGATTGCCACACTGAGCGGAGACAATGCCGAGTACAGTCTGGGATGTATGTGTGATTTTGGGAGAAGTATTGAGAGAGACGTTATTCACGCACCACGGGAATCCAAATTGTCTTGAGGTCAGACCTCGTGAAGAGGTGAAGTGTGTACGTGAAGAGCAAAACGTTGGTCCCTATGTCATGCCATTGTAGAGGAATTGTGAGCCACAGCGATCGACGCTGTATGAACCTCTTCCAGCGCCACATCGACGCGACTTGTGGGGCGACATTCGCTGTACTAGCCATGAGGGACGACGTAGCATGTGAGGTGAAAACGATGCCTCCGGGGTGCCTACATATCCTTAAGTACAGCTCGCGGGCTGAGACCCACCTATCATTATTGCACCGGACTTGCAGCCGATAGCTCAGTTCCGATGGCTTGAGGTCTTTCCGTACGAGAGTGTCCGCACCGCATGAGTGCTATTCATGACCAGCCAGAGCACCGTGCCCGACGGCATGCCGGTGTCTGGGGCGCCAAAGTATGGTGTGCCGTCGTCACCGAAGATTGGAGAGGTCGCGTAGCCATATCCGGCGGGTTGGCACCATGTTTTAGGCGATCATGGATAATCAACGGAGGTGTATGCCCACCGGTTTGCATGCCTGGCGCGCGAAGCAGAGGCACGGCTTCCACGCTGCCAGGGCGTATGCAGTACGATACCTTGCAGCTGAGTGAGAGCTACAGCCTCGGATATCCTCTGCAACGCTATGACCGAGTACTGCCCACCAATGCTTCACGTTGATCTTGTCAAGAAGCAAATCCAATTTGAGTACTACACGAAAGTGGTCGGACGCAAAGAACTTTGTCCTGTGCTTCATAAGAGTGAACACACTGAGCGAAGCTGACCCTGTTCGAGACACGTACCTCACCTAGAGCTAGCAGAAGGATACATCCTCCCCCTCTCCTTAGAGTCCACAGAGGATACATGAACTCCTGTAATCCAATCCTGCCCAGTGCGAGGAATATCAGGATGTATCCCCCCCGCCAGCGATGCATCAGCCGTGTGGCGATGTATCATGCAAGTGAGCAGTGGCCGTCAGTGGCCATCGAGAGCGTCCACCTACCAATTTGATACCATGATATATCATGTTTGTCTGTGCAATCCACTTACACTGCGGCTCCTTCGGAACAGTCGGGATATATCACTTGTCCTGATGTATCAGTCCAGACTCGCCCTCTAGAACGGTGAGCAGGATACATCATTTGCCGTGATGTATCGATGACTTGGTACTACGGCAGTAGCCACAGCCCACGCTCAATGACCATTCGTATGATGTATCCCTCTTCGTGGTATGATGTATCACTCGCATCGTGATGCCTTAGATTTCGGGGTCAGCTGATATGTCATGGCTTCATGACTACTCACTGGCAGGTTCTCAAGAGTGCGCTAGCATACTTATCACTGCCAACGTTTGTGACGCCCTAGCTACGCAATCCTCCCGCAAGATCCAACTCAGGCCCTTCTTCCGCATCGCGACCTCTACAAGTTCCGTCCACTCATCTGTGTCGCTGCCGTATCGCGTATACGACACGATTTTCAAGCGGCAAGTCGGAAGGTGGGAGACGTTATGCTACAATGCATATGGACTCGGTAGCCTCGAGGCTACCGTGCAAGGCGGGAGCAATGTTCGCCGACATTGAGCGCCGGCGTACTACGCAACTTCAACGTGTCAGGTACATTGTACAGCCTATCAAATATATCACTAACCGTCTGTTTGTCGTCGTCCATCAGCGAGGACGACTCGGAGGACATCGACCTCAGATTCCGACATGCCCATGAGCATGGTGATCATGCGGAAGCTCTGGTACTCGAAGAGGCCCATCAACCAGTGATTCTGGCAATCCCATAGGTTGGACTCGGAGCCTAGGATGGACAGACCGATGCCTTCTGCGCAGCCATGGCGGGGTCAATACACCTCACGCAACTGGCACTGTACCGTGAGTTCCATGAACATCATTAGTTATCGACTCACACTGCAGGAGGGACACAAAAGGAAACCCAACATAGGGAACTCCGGGGCGGGGCGGGGCGCCGACGTAGTCACGTAGAGCGTGCCCCCTAGTAAGCGCGGACTCGGAAAGAGAGCACTAAGCATGCCGTGCGGTACAACGTAGCTGACTCATCATGTTAGATGCCAAACACACGCC
>KE504293.1:0-25684 GCA_000344655.2 Fomitopsis schrenkii | reverse complement strand
TGATACTAGTACCTGTACATGTATTCAAGTTTACTTGACTCCGAGAGCAGTGGGACAATAATCCGTATCTCATTAGACTAGGGCTTCGTACAGTGGTGTACATATAGCTGCAGGGCCTCTCATTAACGATCAGCGAGATGCAGAAGGGGTGCCATAAAGCCGTTCAAGTCCTCACTCAACATCTACTTGATACATATGAACTACTTATGTGATGCTATGTGTGTCAACATGCGATTAAGGCCTTCATTTACATGAATCCCCGTGTGCCACATTGCCTCTACTCGCTGTATGATGAGATTGGTTGCTTATGCGAAGCACAAAGTGATATGATATGTACGCCTTCGAGTAGAACGGGACGTAGATCGTCCCAAATGAAAATGTGCCACCATTTGATCGCCTTGCCAAACCGCTCTACCGCTCTTACAGCTTAAATTTGCTCGGCCCCGTTCAATTCGCCATATGCATCCCAGGTAGAGATTTACCGGACATTAAGGATATCTTTCCCGATTTTAATCTTCTCGCCCTCGTTTCTTAACTATTGTCCTCCGATCGCACTGATCAATTTTATTGATCTTAATATCCTCCGTCTCGACGGAAACAATGAGATCGGTTGGGCAAAGGGCCAGTCACGTATTTGTAGGCAAACAATATCTTTAGTAGCACGTAGTCAAAGCATATGTCATCACTCACGTTCTCAGTCATCTCCGCTTGTGAAAGTCATCGCTGTGGCACTGGGTCATACAGTGCATCCCGACTGCAGTGGAGAGCGGGAGCGGCGACTAAATAGGTTTGAGTGACTCAGCATCGAGGGCCAGTAAGTGAAGCGATATCATGTGCGTCACGTACTAGAAGACACAGACATTTCGAAAGGGATGTACGGCGTTACATACAGAAGTGCGGCGGGACGCGAGCGAGAATGTGGCGCTCGCAAGCATCATATGGTTGGCGTGCCTGACGCCATACAGATCATTAGTGTGTCCTGAGCAGCAGCAGAGTGATACTCAACGTGTTTATATTCGCTTTAGTATGTTGTAAACACGTTTCCCGTGTGTTAATGGTGCCCTACGGACGCTCATGCTAACTAGATACAATGAGGTAATACGTGTGACGTCAGCATCCAGGCAGGGCAAGCAGAGATCGTTACTCACGGACTGCAATTAATTAAACGGCTCATAGCCATAAAATGAAATTATGATGCGGCCGAAGGAAGACGCAGAGGGTGGATGCGGGGGAATGGGGGAAGGAGAGGTTGCGGCTCCCAGGTGGTGGTAATATATGATTTACAAGCGCCGGCCGTACCTGATGTAACTGGACATGATATATCAGTTGCGACCGCACGATATATCACCATCCCACCGTGACGAGGGATGCATCAACTGCTCGAAGGTGATGTATCCGCCGCAATGTATTGTTGGCAGGCTGCCAGTGATGTATCACAATTTCGTGGACTGCGGGCTGTGCGCACCGCGCCGCGAGCTGTATGGACGCCCATTGAATCCGCCGTGATACATCATGTGGCGGGATACATCATGTATGGCGTGCGGCGCGTGGAAACAACCATGATACATCCTGCAGCAAGCAGGATATATCATGTACTGCGCGTGGCAAGCACCATGATACATCATTGAGCGGGCAGGATGTATTGCTGGATGCATCGAGCAGCACGAGCAGCAGATTACAGTGATCGATGTATCATATATATACTCTAATGAGAGAGATATGATGTATCGAAATGACAGTATAGCCTGCTGCTCCTCGAAGCGGGTTTCTGGGTGAGCTTGTAGGCGTGTTAGTTTGATCCCAGAGTCACTACTTGCCGCAAATTGGCACTTCAACTCACCATGAATATCGAGACTGAGGGCGCGAAGCTCCTCATCCAAGGATCCCACTGTTTGCTCGACAGCATCAAGGATCTCGGGCCTGTGGATATTTTCCCTCGTACCCAGTGGTTCAGCACTGACGAGGTCATCCTTGTGCCATAACGCCGCAAACTCGTTTGGGCCAGCTTGTCCGTCTTGTCTGTTGCTTGACATGGAATGTGTTGATCAGCGGTGTTTAACCTTCAAGTTCAGCGTACGTGGTAGGTGGAATATGCACTGTCTATGTAGGTGACTGATAAGGCGATACGGTAAAGCAGACGAGAACATTATTGACACAACGTGAGACCTCAGAGTCATTGGGGTTCGCTGAGTGGCGACTCGGACTCAACTTGTCCTGAGACTTGGCCAAGACTCAGCCACGACCGTGACGGCCTATGTAAGTAGCTTACAGCTGTTGTTATGTAAAGGTCGATACTGACTGATTTATGAGTAGGCGTTTAGTAGCTGAATACAGTCACCTTTGATAAATGTCTCTGAATATACTTATCATATAACGAGTACTAAAGATCATTAGAGCGTCGATGATGCTTTTGTTATGTAACGTTACCAACCTCTCCCTCTCACTCACTTGAGGTTATGTAATGTCCCACCGGGTTTGCAGGGCAATTCAAGCTCCGCGGTGGCTGAGGTGGCGCGGCGTCTCCCACGTTGCGCGCGCGCGCACAAGTCCTGCTGGGCACGTCATATATCTTTATTTATTACTGAGCTACAGTGGGTATGGTTTTAGAAGCTTTACCCAAGATAGACAGTGTAGAACGGGACATTATTCTACGTGCCCAGCAGGACTTGTGCGCGCGCGCGCAACGTGGGAGACGCCGCGCCACCTCAGCCACCGCGGAGCTTGAATTGCCCTGCAAACCCGGTGGGACACTAACCTCAAGTCTCTCACTCATCCTCAATCGTCCTTTCGACCCCTGCTTCGCCCAGAGTGCTCGAACAGACACACCGCACACGGGTGAACTACGTACACGTTGTGAAGATCGTACACGTTGTGAAGATCGTACACGTTGTGAAGATCGTGAGTTGAAATATTCTTGAAGCCTAAGCCCAGTTTCCGGCCCGGGACGAGCTAGCGCACGAAATCGTTGCTGAAAGTAGGCTTTCTTTCGAGCCTGACTCGATTTGTAGAGATTGCTTGCATGCTTCGCGTGCTGACTCGAGTTCAGCATCTCCACCCACGAACGGTTCACACTATCCGACACTCGACTTACCAGATCTCCAGGATCTGTCTACATTCGACCATGGCTCAGCCAGTCGCGTCTTCATCGCATCCGGCGCAAATACCGGCCTTGGAGGGGCCTCATCTCGGCCAGAACGATGGGAAGAAACCTAAGGAGAAGAAAGAGAAAGTTGCAACGGCAGATGGTCAGCCGTTGGAGGTATGTTGCTTGCGGTGGTCTACTTGTGCATGCTCACCGATCCGTGCAGCTGAGCCCCAAGCCAGAGTACTTCGACCATCGCATCAAGATGTTCGACCAACTGAAGGCTGAGTACGATGAGTGGGTCAAAGGTGTGCAGTTGCCCGTCTGTCTGTCGCGAAGCTCTGCTTCATGTACCGAGCAGCACAACCACGACAAGAGATCGAGATCACGATGCCCGACGGGTCGAAACGGAAAGGGACAAGCTGGGAGACGAGCCCGATGGGCATCGCGAAGGAGATTTCGAAAGGTCTCGCTGACCGCATCGTTATTGCGAAGGTTCCGAACATCTATTCCTCAAGGTGTACCAGGGCTAAACTGCGTTAGGTGAACGGCGATGTCTGGGACCTGGAGCGTCCGCTTGAAGGCTCGTGCACGCTTGAGCTGCTGGACTTCGAGCATCCCGAAGGTGAGTACGCCTATGATGGTCATGCGCGATGGTTCGTGACGACGGGTTCCAGGCAAACGGGTCTTCTGGCACTCGTCTGCGCATGTCCTCGGTGAGGCCGCCGAACGCCACTATGGCTGTCATTTGTGTATCGGCCCGCCGACCGATGACGGCTTCTTCTACGAAATGGCGATGGACGACAGGGTTGTGCAAAACTCGGACTACCCCGCACTCGAGAAGATCTCAGATATGGCGGTCAAAGAGAAGCAAAAGTTCGAGCGGATCTTGGTCTCGAAGGAGAAGCTGCTCGAGATGTTCGGGGTGCGTTTTGGACGACATATGTCGACATCGCTTCTCACTCATAGCTGCGACACAGTACAACAAGTACAAGAAGCATCTCATTGAGTCGAAGATCCCTGACGGAAGCTCTACGACAGTGTACCGTTGCGGACCGATGATCGATCTCTGTGTAGGCCCACATATTCCGCACACGGGCAAGATCAAGGCGTTCATGGTGACGAAGGTCAGTTCAATGCATGCGTGCTGGCCCCTCCTGACGATGCTCCTTGCAGAACTCGGCTTCCTATTTCCTTGGCGACTCCAACAACGACTCCCTGCAACGCATCTACGGGATTTCATTCCCCGACAAGAAGCAGATGGTTGAGTACAAGGAGTTCCTCGCCGAAGCAGCGCGTCGGGACCACCGGAAGATCGGTAGGGAACAGGAACTCTTTTTCTTCAACGATCTCAGCCCCGGAAGCTGCTTCTTCCTCCCACATGGCACGCGTATCTACAACACGCTCATGGAGCTCATGCGGGTGAGTTGATGCCACTACTATTGCTGTAGTTCCGGGCTGAGTCGCATCACAGGCCGAGTACTTCAAGCGAGGTTACCAAGAAGTCATCTCCCCGAATATGTCCAATGCCAAACTCTGGGAGACGTCCGGCCACTGGCAGAACTACAAGGACGACATGTTTACTCTCTCCGTCGAGAAGGAGCAGTGGGCGCTGAAGCCCATGAACTGTCCGGGACACTGTCTCATCTTTGACAGTCGCGATCGCAGCTACAAGGAGCTGCCGATCCGTATGGCTGAGTTCGGTATCCTGCACAGAAATGAGGCGAGCGGTGCGCTGACGGGCTTGACGCGCGTGCGGCGTTTTGTCCAGGACGACACGCACATATTCTGTATGCCGTCGCAGGTATGCATCGCGAACGTATCGCGGTGGCCGTTTATTGACACTCCCTGAATAGATTGAAGACGAGTTCGCCCTGCTATTCGACTTCCTGCAGCACATCTACGGTCTCTTCGGGTTCGACTTCAAGCTCGAGCTCTCTACACGCCCCGACAACTACCTTGGGACGATTGAGACGTGGGACGAGGCCGAGGCGCAGCTCAAGCGTGCCCTTGATAAGCAGTATCCCGGCAAGTGGGAGCTCAACCCGGGCGACGGCGCGTTCTATGGGCCGAAGATCGACATTACCATCCGCGATGCGCTCCGCCGGTCGTTCCAGTGCGCAACGATCCAGCTCGACTTCCAGCTCCCCGAGCGCTTCAACCTCAAGTACCGTTCTGCGGAAGACAACGCGAGCGACAAGGCGCCGAGTAGGCCGGTCATCATCCACCGTGCGATTCTCGGGAGCTTGGAGCGCTTCATCGCTATCATCACGGAGCACTTCGCTGGAAAGTGGTGAGTGGTAGTGTCATCTGTGCGTGTAGAATGCGTCTGACGAACGACGTCAGGCCGTTCTGGCTCTCGCCCAGGCAAGTCGTGGTCGTCCCAGTCGCCGCGCCATTCGTAAGTTATGTCCAGTCATGAGCCTCCACCCGCAAGCTGACCCCTCTACAGAAAGACTACGCTTCCGAGATTGTTCAGAAGCTGAACGACCTGCACATCTTTGCAGACGTCGATAACAGCGACAACACCCTCCCCAAGAAGATTCGTAACGGCGAGGTTGCGCAATACAACTTCATCCTCGGTACGTGCTTTGCCCGTCGTCTCCCAACGCCACTGACCCTGTGTGCGTAGTCGTCGGGCAGACGGAGCTTGAGACGCGCTCCGTGAACGTGCGCAATCGGGATAACATTGGTCAGAAGGGCAGAGATGAGACAGTGCCGCTGGACGATATCATCAAACAGCTTCTTGTACTGAAGGAAAGCCGCAGTCTAGAGAACAAGCTCGTCTGAGGGCCATTCGGCAGATGTAGAAACAACCATATCGCATGTCAAGGCTGCTAGACATAGGCGTCGCTGCGTGCGCGGAATGCTAGTAACAGATGAATATACTATGTACGATATGAATGATGG
Organism: Fomitopsis schrenkii; assembly: GCA_000344655.2. Taxonomy (NCBI): domain Eukaryota; kingdom Fungi; phylum Basidiomycota; class Agaricomycetes; order Polyporales; family Fomitopsidaceae; genus Fomitopsis; species Fomitopsis schrenkii. The sequence continues at coordinate 19,692 of KE504293.1, read as the reverse complement.
GCAGCGAGACTTTTGAGCGAAAAGGTTCGAGCGGCAACACTCAGACAGCAATGCCAAATTGCTTCCTCTGTGCGAGGAGGTCTCCGTAAGCAAAGGCAGTGGGCATTCGTTGGCTCTAGCTTACCAGCTGTTGAATCTGTTCGCGCTCTGTGGGCGGCAGCGAGTTGATCTGCTCTTGCGTCAGACTGAGAACCTGCATCAACATATCCTGTCAAGGCAGACGAGATGTGAGTATGAGCTACACTGCAGCATACCGTTGGGAAAAGCATACCCTCTGAGCAGGGTCGAGAGCAGGCGGGGGCGGGGGCGCCTGGGCCCCAGAAGGAGGCTGCTGCTGCGCAAGGGGCGGAGGCGGGGCCGGCGTCGATACCTGGGGCATTCCTGGCATGGGTGGCGGGCGGTAGTACGGCGGGGCTTGGCCCTGCGTGTGCGACAAATGCGCGCTCGCGGGGGGGTACATCGCTGCCGGTGGAGGGGCCGGTGGCGTCGGGTGGTGCACGGGCGTGTGCGTCTGCGGGACGCTCGGTGCGAGGTGCGCGTACGGTGGGGGCTGCGCCATAGAACCCTGCGAGTACGGTGTGGCAAGCGGCGGCAGATGCACGGCCTGTTGCGGCGCAGGCTGGTGCATAGGAGGGACCGCGGCGGGAGGCGGGGGTGGCGCTTTGGCTTGAGATGCTGGACCTCCACTTGTTGCGTTGAGCATACGCTGATGGCACGGGTGAGACCATGCATCGCCCGTATTACTTATGCGCCTACCTGAAGGATTGCTGGGTCAACGATATTGTTCAACAGTAGTGCCTGGAAGAGCGCATAGCCGAGTTGTGGGTGGGCCATGAGTAGTGCCCGCGCCTGATCAGGATGCGTGATGACGAAGGCCTGACTCGCACAGGTTAGTGAGAATACTGAGGCGAGAGAATGGTGACACGCACTTTCATCTGCGCAAGTACCTCCAGTATTTGCGATGGGTCGGCCCTTGCAAGCATAGTACTAATAGTGTCGAGCGCGGTTGAGCCAGGTGGAATGGGCACGCCAGTCGGTAAACTTTGCAGGAACGCATTTGGGTTCCGTTCTCGGTCGCGTTCGCGATCATGACGTTCTCGCCATTGTGCACGCGTCTCCCCACCGTCGAGAAGCTCACCACGCACGGTCGTCTTGCCCTCCAGGAACGGGTCTGAGTCTGCAAGGTCGATGCGTAGCGGTCGTCCGCCGAGGTCGTGCCCGTTCAGGTTGCGAACTGCGGATTCGGCGGTCTCGTGGTCTGCAGGCAATTGCGAGCGCGTCGCACAGTACGGTGTCAGGTTCAGTCCGGGTGGTATTGAGGACATGTCGAGCATCAATGCACGGAGAAGTGGCACATAATCGATCGTTGATTGTAGGTGGTTGACGGGGTGTTTCAGGTTGAGGTTTTGAGGAAGGGCACGATATTGTTGGCGTGGGGGGAAGACATTGTGACACACAAGGCAACACGTTGATTAGCCATGACACACAAGCGTGGGTATAGGCGCAGAGCATCCCCGTTCGTTGGCAACGCGGCAAGTCGCACGTCGGTATTTCAATGGTGTTTAGGACGCGCACATTGAGGCATTGGGTAACACAGGCGGACATGGTCACGATTCAAGTCAGATTCGAGGAGAACACGTTGATGAGCGGAGAAAGTATGCTGTACCCGAGAATTCACAAAACCCATAGCCCTTTGGCTTTCCCGTATCTCTGTCATAAACCAACCTGGAGACAAACGATAAGCTGGATAAAGAGACACATAGGGCAGCACCAGCAATTGATCTTCTCCGTGACGGGAAGACAAGAGCCGGTTGTTGAACCGAGTCGACGCGACCGCAGACTACCCGTCAAGGAGACATTGCATGCTTGTGTTGCCACGAACGCACGGATCACACTACCTGAATCCAACGACTTCACCAACTTTTTTGAACACGTCGATCAGTTGGTCCTATGAAGGGCTTTGGTGAACTGATGATACCAACTGCAGATGTTTCAACACTCACCTCCCCTATTGTGTAGGGAATGTTGCCAACTCCAAGGCGATGAGTTTCAAACGATGCGTACCACTGTGGTGAACAAAGCTGGGACTTACCGAAAACCACTTTACTCATTATGCTCACACACTCTGAGATGGGTCCCTTGCCTGGCTACTATGGCTTCACTCGGAATGCGCAAGTCTCCAACGAGCTAGTCTGGTCGCAGCCAAAAGACGTTGTAGACAGATAGCTTCCGAGAGCGAGGGGCCCTCGCGACTTGAACTGTGGTTTCGTTTCAAGGACTTTCAGTGATTCGGTCGGCGAGCGAATAGAACGAAGCGAAGTGCTGAACCGAACGAATAGAACGAAGCGAAGTGCTGAACCGAACGAAGGGAGCGAAGGAACGAGTAGACCGCTGTTCAACCACGTGAAGTAACATGATTTAATTAACTTTGTGGTGGTATCAGTATGAGACTGAATCTATGTCAACATCTAAAGCTTATGCATGTTATGACTTTCCTAACGATTGCTTATAGTATGGATATTGTATGCGGTCCTTGACTGTCTCTCACTCTCTTCTTGACTGGCATCACCGGCGTTGTGAGTGATCCCGAGTTCCACCCTTGCGAGAATTCCACCAGTTGTCCATTGATCAAAGGCCAACTTCTTGTGTGAATGCTTCGCCACTCAAACACCGAAGCCAACAACTAGAAGGGCGACATGGGCAACGCGCAGTCCCTAACACGCACTACGGGTGCGCTGGACTCGTTCGTGGCCGAGCTGGGAGGTGATATCGTCTATGAGAGGAGGTACTACTCTTCGACTTAACGTGCGTAGACTGTGAGTGATTATTCTGCGGTAGTATGGGCGCCGCCCGCTTCCTCAAGACTGTAAAGTGCCGGCATAGGAATGGTTACTTGGTGGTCAAGATATTCGTGAAACCCGACCCTGGTTTAAGCTTGCGCAAGTACCATAAACGGCTGAAGAGTATGTCATCTTGTTTTCTGTGCCATTCTCCATGATTTACGCGTAACAGTTGAGCGTGAGGCACTGGCCGAGCTCGTGAATATCTACAACTACCAGGCGTTTGTGGAGACAGACAAGGCGGGTTACATCATCCGACAGTGGGTCGCGAGCAGCCTCTATGACCGCATCAGGTGCGTCCGCCTATAATTTCCGTGTTAGTGTGCAGTTGACCCCCTTGCAGTACGCGCCCGTTCCTTAGCTCGATCGACAAGAAGTGGATCGCATTTCAACTGTTACATGCTCTTCGAGACGCGCGGAACCGCAAGATACCTCATGGCGACATAAAGTCGGAGAATATACTCGTCACATCCTGGAACTGGGTGTATCTCACGGACTTCGCGTCGTACAAGCCGACGTACCTTCCATTGGACGACCCGTCCGACTTCTCGTTCTTCTTCGATACCAGTGGCCGGCGAACCTGTTATGTGGCACCAGAGCGGTTCTATACTGCAGCGGAGAATCCGGATATCAGCGCAAAAAAGAGCAGACTTGCGCAAGAGGATGGAGAGGGCAGGAGGGATGGCAAGGTCACGGAAGCGATGGACTGCTTCAGCGCAGGATGTGTTATTGCTGAGCTCTTCCTCGAGGGGTCGCCGCTCTTCACGCTTAGTCAACTATTCAAGTACCGCGAGGGAGAGCTGAGCGTGGAGTCGCAACTGAGCGCAGTAGGGGACGAACCCGTCAAGGTGCGTGCGGTTCAAAGCGACAATTGACATCTACCCTTATCGAACACGAACGCAGAACCTCATCAAACAAATGATAGCGGTCGACCCCTCTGTCCGACCGTCGTTCGACACGCTGCTGCACACTTCCCGTGGCTCTGTCTTTCCTGAATCGTTCTACTCGTTCTTCCATAACTATGTCTCCTCCATCAATGAGCTCTCAAGCAACTCGCCTTTCGCCTCTAATGCTGGGCCAGCTGGTCCGCCAGCGCCCGCTGCCGCCACCGTCAAGAGCCCTCAAGTCGTCACATCGCAGCCCTTACCAGGGTCGTCTGGAGATGTATCAAATGAACCACTGCCGAGCGACTCTGACCGGCGGATGGAGCGGATATGGAGTGATTTCGAGAGCGTCGAACCGTTCTTGTCGATTGACACCGCGGTGGAGCCTGTCATGGATGTAAAGGTTGACTACATGCCGTCGATGGGCTCGTACAAGCCTTTCCAGGTGTGTACTAAACGTTCGACGCACAGTCTCGTAACTGATGATACTCGCAGGATATATTGCCAGTCGAGCTATATATCCCCAATCGAGAGAGCAAGGCTGGGCGTCCTCTCTCAGCAGGTAGTCGCGCGGCAGCAGCGGAAGGTAGGCGAAAGACTTGTCTGATAGTTCTCACTGACCGGGGTGCTCGTGGTAGATGGTTCAGCTCTCATTGTGCTTGCGCTCGTTACGGCGAACATTCGTAACTGCACAGTCCCCAGCTACAAGCTCCGTGGACTCGACATCCTCCTCGCCCTCTCACCATATCTCACGGATGAAGCGAAGTTCGACAGGATGGTGCCTTACATTGTCGACCTTCTGCACGACGACGCGGCAATCGTGCGCGCGGCCGCGATGCGGACTCTGATGCAGATCGTATGACGCTCTGTATATTCATGCCCAACGCTGCTGACCGGTCCACGTAGTTGATGCTCGTCACCGTTATCACGCCCTCGAATGCAGCGATCTTCCCGGAGTACATCATACCTGCCGTCGCCCACCTTGTCCGGGATCCAGAGGTCTCCGTTCGATGCATGTACGCTCAGTGCATCGTGTCTCTCGCTGACACCGCTGTACGTTACCTCGAGATGGGACAGGCATTGAAGGCCCACGGGTCTTACAAGCTTTCCCCCGACACGCAAGAGTACGATGAGGCGCACTTCGAAGTATCGTATGATGCGAGCATGCAAGAGCTCCAGAATAGTATTCAGGAGCACCTCGCGGCACTCCTGGTCGATCCCTCGAGTGTCGTGAAGCGCGCTGTGCTACATAACATTTCGTCGCTGTGCATCTTCCTCGGGCGGCAGAAGACGAACGACGTGCTACTTAGCCATATGATCACGTATCTCAATGATCGGGATTGGTTGCTCCGGTATGCGTTCTTCGATTGCATCGTCGACGTGGCCGCATGTGGTGAAGGGAGGAGCCTGGAGGAGTATATTTTGCCGCTCATGATCCAGTCGCTATCAGGCAAGTGTCAGGATTGAGCCTTCAAGGGAACTTTGGTTGACTTTTTTTTCAGACGTGGAAGGTGCTGTCGTTGCGAAGGTGCTTGCAGCCTCGACAAGCCTCTGCGAGCTGGGCTTGTTCCAGAAAATGCGCATATGGGAACTCATGAGTGCCACTTTGGGCTTCTTGTATCACCCGAATACTTGGATACGTCAAGGTTGGTAGAATGTCTTCATTCACGCAGAGATGATGATCGCTAAACCCGTACCATCCAGGCGCAGCTGCCTTCATCGCTTCGGCGGCTAAACATCTGCCACCAGGTGACGTCTGGTGTATACTGTACCCATCACTGAAGCACTTCTTGCGTTCTGATGTACGAGACGTCGATGAACGCAGTCTTCTCCTCGCCCTCAAGCCCCCAGTACGTCTCCTCGCAGGTCATGACTTCTGCGGCTGACGCGGTACAGTTATCCCGACAAGTCTTCGATGTGGCAGTACAGTGGGCGATGAAACCCGACAAGTCGCTGTTTTGGCGGACTCACCGTGGATCCAAGTCTGAGTCTCCAAAGGACAGTCTCGCAACTGTCCGAAGTTCAGGAAGCTCTGGCTCTCGGAATAGGACTGAGGAGTAAGCTCCCTTCCGGCAGGACATCGAGTGCTATGTGGTTGACAATGTTGGTATAGAGATGACGTGCAGCTGACCAGGTTGAAGCACATGGGGATGACGGCGGGTGAAGAGGCCAAGTTGGTATCCATGCGTGACTACATCCTCAAATTAGCACGCAACATGTCCAGGTATGACCATTATGTCACTGCCGGTATTATCCATCTGACGATAGTAGTTTTGCCTCGCGCGTGAGTGTTGAGGGCGACGCCGAGCAACTCAAGACCACCAATGGTATCGAACTACAAAAGTTAGGCGTCGTTCCTCAAACTGTATTCCTCAGGGGACCTCGCTCCGTATCGAAGCACGGATCGCACTCAGACTTGTCTGCGAGGTCGCCAGTACCGGGCACACCGCGCTCTGTCCGAACGTTCAGTATGGACCACACGGCTGCTGCAGGAGCACCCTTCGAAGACCTTCGGCGACGCCTAGCCATCATCAACGGCTCCGTCACGTCTGTCAACGCCACCAGTCCTCGTGAGGCGCGGAGTCCTACCCTGCCGTCATTCGAACACGCCATCGTACCATCCTCTGCATCTAGCGATGTCCGGTCCCCTGCACGGCCAGGAAGTCCAACTGAATCGATCATCTCAATCACAAATCCATCTACTTCTCGGCCAATGCGCATCGGGAGCGTTGACGGCCAGAAGGCAGCACCCGCCATAGGATCGTCTCGGGCCAATGCAACCGGACTATTGGAAGCACACGCCTACGCGCGATCGGAAGCATCACCTGAGCGGTCTGGAAGGACATCACCTCTGTCAGCGGCCTTGACGATACGGCCTCAGGAGAAGCTCCGACCTCCATCACTTACCCCTATTTCGACGTTCAGTGAGCAATTGGGTTGACGCATATCAGCCCTCCTGTTGACGCGTTTCTTTCAGATGGCCAAGAATCCGGCTTGAACAACTTGCTTGAACACGTCTATATGGACAACACGCGTGAGCTCCAGAACGACTTTGGGTCCCACGTCCACGAAGGTGCAGTTCGGCGCCGTAATGCCGCTAGGCATAGTTTCATGACCCGGGAGAGCGGTTCACGCCGACCAGAGACGGCGCTGATTGCGCATCTCAGCTCACACAATGACGCTGTCACCGGCATAGCCGTGTCCCCGGACCACATGTTCTTCGTTTCCGCGTCGGACGACAAAACGTTGAAGGTGTGGGACACGGCACGGTTGGAGAGGAACGTCACTAGCAAACCACGCCAGACATATAGCCAACATCATGCAAAAGTGAAGTGTGTGTGCATCCTTGAAGGGTTGCACTGTTTCGCAAGCGCGGCCGACGATGGAAGCCTGCACATCGTACGCGTGCATGTCACTCAGAGCGGTAGCCTGCCGAAGTATCACAAGCTGCAGCTCATTCGCGAGCATAGGCTCGATCACCCTGGGGAGTACGTTACTTCCATGACACACTTCATGACGGGTGGGTGGTAGCAATCTCATGTCTGATTTCTGTTGACTGTCTCTCACCTCCCATGCCTAGATGCGTCCTCGAGCCTGATATATGCAACCACGCACTGTGTTATCTCTATTCTCGATCTCCGGACAATGCGACATCTGCAAAAGATGGAGAACCCACGACACTACGGCCCCATCACTTGCTTATGTCTGGACCGCAAGCGTGCCTGGGTTATTTGTGGCACATCGACTGGTGTGCTCTCGCTGTGGGATATCAGGTTCGGTATCCTCATCAAGAGCTGGAGGGTCGGGGCCGCGCTCAAGGGCAAGCACGCAAAGGTATACCAGTGTGTCGTGCACCCGGCGAAGGGTAAGGGGAAGTGGGTCGTAGTCGCGCTTGAAGCGCCGAAGTCCGCTGGCTCATATGTCGTTATGGAAGTCTGGGACATCGAAAAGTCCGTTTTGGTGGAAGCTTTCATCACCAGAACGGTCTCAAGCGCGAACGAAGAACTCCATGACCCTTGCGACCCTGTCGCAGTAGACGCTGCACAGAGCCCAGCAGCGGCAATAGCAGCGCTTGTTCGCGCTCGTCAGGAGAATGGCGGTGTGCTCGAGTCTTTCGTTCGTGGACCCTCTGGTCCATTAGGCACGTCAGACTCCGCGGATACCCCTTCCCCGAATGTCTGCGCTGTCGTGGTCGGTACTGAATTTGGAGGACATGCAACTGTCCGATCGACCATGGCAGATCAAGATGGTCGGACAAGCCGTACTGCGGGTGGAAGAGGGTTCCTGTTGAGTGGTTCTGAAGATCGGAGGATACGCTACTGGGACCTTTCCCGGATAGAGAGGTCTGCCGTCCTTACTGGCATGGAGGCAGATGGCGACAAACCGACTTACAGGTGAGTGGCGAGTGTATCATGGCAGCCGTCGGGCTGATTATTTCTTGGTATAGCACTGCGCCTACGACAACCGATTCCGAGCCCTCGCGTGTCGTAGAAACGTGGATCTCGTCCCCGTCGGCGAGCCATGCCATCAATCGACCTCCGCAACGGCTTTCGTTGATCAACCATAACCAATATAGTCTTATACGAGGGCACCAGGACACTGTAACTGCTCTGGCTTGCGTTGACTCCCCCTTCCGTGGTGGCATTGTGAGCGGTGATCGGTCCGGAGTGGTCAAGGTTTGGAGGGTAGAGGGATTGGATTTGTCATGACCGACATGCGTACTTGTACTTGTAGCCTGAGTCTCATTCATTGTGCTACCATTGTCTTAGCCTTGCTCTTACAGTTTCCGCATAGTTCGGTGCAATGCTGCTAGCGGAGGCATGCCGAGACCTCGCTTGCATGCTCAGTGCATAGATATTGACGAGCCCTTTTTGCTGATGCGTGACTGGATGCGAGCTCACGCGCTCACGCGGAGTCACGGTGAGTGATACTTACTCTCCATTGTAGTAGACCGGGCATGCGCAGCCTGAGGCATCGGTGCGATGTTCTGATTTCATTATATATATGATTGGTGACATAGTTTACACTCCATCAAGTGCTATGTAGCGGATGCTTGACCCACAGAGGAGTCGGGGATGGCGCTTGCGCCGCTACGGCAGAGTCTGTTTTCTGAGGGGGACATCGCTGAACAGACGAACAAGTCAGACTTGAAGCTTGAAGTACTGTGCGCGCCTGCGAAGCTGTATTTGAGGATTCTTCGCGACCCCTCAATGACAAGGCGGAGAAAATGGGCTGGACCGGCATGATGGCGAGAGATGGGTTTGTATTCAGGCTGCGTAGAAGCTAGCAGTACTAGTTGGAACGCGGCGATCGCACAACATCACATAACGGTACATACAACCGACATCCCTGATACACGTACAACAACAACGGCCGACGACTATCTACAAGGACAGTACAGCTTAGAGATAAAACATCGTATCCTTTAACTTGCCCTTCACGCCGCCGTGCCACATGCGCTCGGCCTCACGGTACACTTCATCCCCCGCAGAACCACTCGTCGCCGTCGTCCCGCTGTCCGACTGGCCCTGGAGCAGCGCGTGCAGATAGCACCGGCCGCGCTCGCAGGCCAGGTCCGCATAGTACGCCGGTGACACAAGGCTGACTGCCTTCGTCGCGCGCGCGAACATGTAGCTCACATCGTTCGTCAGGCGCTGCAGCCCGTCCGCGGAGAACCCGATCTCGTCGTGCACGACGTAGTAGTGCGTCGGCCGGGTCGTGCCTTGCAAGCCTGTAAATTAACGACGTCAGCGCTGGACGGACGCAAGCGTGGAATGCGCCACACCTCCGTGCGCCTGCAAGAAGAAGTCAAAGTCGTACACCGCCGTGACGCCGCGGTCGACGACGGTGCCCGCCTTAGGATTGCCAAGGTTGTCCGCGTTATTTGCGTCGGTGGGGTAGAACCGAGTGTGGTGGCGTTTGCCGCAGATGACGATAGTGAGCTTCGGGCTGTACGCCTTCTGCGGGGTGCTGAACTTCTGGAATGCCTTCTTGATCTCAGGCATCTCCTCAGCTACGACGATTGCGAATTGGCCCTGTGTGACACAATGAGTACGGATGAGACCAGGGCTGATGTGACGCACCTCAGAAACACCATCACGGTATACGACGATGCGTTCCGGAAGGACTCTACTCTTTGCCTTGAACGCGTTGAGGCGCTCTTCCATCATTGAGGCCAGATCGGTAATCATCTGAAGCGCCATTAGCAAGGGTATTAGTGATTCTCCTCCAAAGACACCTACTTCTTTCTTGGACTCCTGGATTCGGAGCGCCGCGGGGAACTGGCCGTACTTGGCGTCGACGCTCGCCACCACCGCAGCGATGGACGGCGTGCCGCTCACGGTGCCAAACCCAGGGTGCGTCACATCCATTCCGACAAGCATCGTCGGGCTCTGCATCAGCCATGTCATATTCCGCTGATCGAGCGAGTGGTTCACGCCGCCCATCTTCATGTTCACCTTCAGGGCAACGTTCGCAAAGTACTGCGGCTGGCCCTTCTCCTTCCGGATCTTCGCCGCGTGCACGCACACCGTCGCCACGTCGAGGTACACATCGCAGAGGTGCTTCAGCCCGGAGTAGATGTGCTTGTCGCCGTTTGAGAGAATGACGAGCACCAAGCTCGGCTTCGGGGTGATGCCCATCAGGCGCGTGCGGATCGCGCCTATGGCCTTCTTGCGTATCGGGTCCGACGGCTCTTTGCGCGGGAGCTGCACCGCCGCGTACGCGGGCTCGTCCCGGCCGACGTTCATGCCCGACTTCCGGCACATCGCCATGAAACCCTGGACGACGTGCCGCAGCTCCGGGTCCGTCTCGCCCGCGAACTCGTCGCGCTGGTTCCCGTCCTGGATCAGCAACACGGCCCACTTCTCGAGCCGCCCGCCGACCGCGAACTTCACGTCGCGCAGGTTCCAACTCGCCCTGTCGTCCACGCGCGGCGTGCCCTGCCCGTACTGCAACTGCGGCGGCTGCAGGATCCGCCCCGGCACGACCGCCATCTCGGTCCCGATGCTCACCCCGAACGCGGCAAGCGGATTCGGGCCCTGGCGGAAGCCCAGCTCATCCAGCCCGCGCTCGGTGATCGCGCGTGCGTTCACGTTCGGTGGCTGCAGGGCGACCGTGATCATCGACGCGATGTGCTCGTCAAGCAGCTTGCCGCGGAAGGGCTGGCGGTCGAGAATCGTGCAAAGCTCAGCAGGGAGCAGGTTCTGCTTCTGGCCGCCGACGTCGATCAGAGGCAGATCCGGGTATTGCAGTTTGATGTTGTACTCTAGACGACGCTGAGTGGCGAGGCGTCTGACAAACGGGGCACTTACTGCGCTCAAAGTACTGCTGTACAGTAACCTCCCCGTAGTCGTCGGTATGGAACCTGTGCTGCCGGGCGCTGACCTTGGCTGCCGTTTTCACCGTCTTGGTATACCCAAGATGTGTCGTCTTCACACGAACCCCTTTCACAAAGGCAGAGTACCGTGCACCGAAACTCGCGTTGTAGAATTCTTGCATGCGGATGGCGAGGTTGCCCGGCGTGTAAAATGCCGTCGTGCACACGTTGACGTTCACCATGAGTTGCTTGTACGCCGGGCGCACCGACGAGTAGAAGCCACGCCAGGCCTCCAAGCCACCTCCAAGCGACGTAGGAGGATGCGCTGGCGACGGATGGAAGAACCTGTTCTTGCCGACCATCACGCCGCCACCGCCCGGTCGGTTCGGGTGGGCAGCGAGAATGAGATTGAGTGCGGCGACCACCGGGAGGATATCGTATCCGCGGTACTGCCGCTGACCGTCAAGGTAACTTACACATCAGAGTCAGCATGTATCCGCCCTAGAGCGAAACAACAAGCACGGGAAGCCGGGAGCGAGAGACAGGCCAGATCCTGAGGCTCCAGGTGTACTGGAGGGTCTTCTAGTACACCAGCACCTCGAGATGTGGCGCACCCTCGTCTGGCAGATAGCAAGCATGAAGAAGGTACGTACTTTACGAGACTCTGTGTCTCAATGTCTTGGATATATTTGATAGTGAGGGCGTACTCCTTCTCCCGCTTCTTGTCCTCATCTTCGTCTTCATCAGTGTAGATCACCTTCACCACGAGTGGCTGCGGTAGCGTGAACGACGAGATCAGCTTCGTGCTGTGGTCGTGTGCGACTCGTCCGACCATGCCGGCATCGGCCCAGTCGGCGGTCTGCTCTGCGAGCTGGAAGATCCTGCGCTTGATCCTCTTGATGGCTGTCGCCGGCGTGATAGCCACATCGTACTCATAGAGTGGCCCCTTCGGCACGCGCACGGGGAAGAAGTTCGTTCGCAGCTTGATTTGTGTGCCCCCGGTCCCGAAGCCAGGCCGTGTAGGCAGGTCCGTGTCCCGAAGCGTCAACGACTTCAAGGAAGCCACGAGGGCCTCCTCCGAATTGTCCGTAAGACGCGCGTCGACGTTGGCCGGCACACCGGGCAGAAAGACGCTGAGTTAAAAGAGGGAATTGAGTGCCCATGGAGGAAGAGGAGCAGGAAGACACTCACCCTGCCGGCTCCCTGGGTGGCCCGCCCCTTCCTCGGCCCCGGTCGCCTCCTCGGAAGCCTCCGCCGCGATCACCGCCTCGAAACCCACCACGGTCGCCTCCCCTGAATCCACCGCGATCACCACCTCTGTATCCTCCTCGGTCGCCGCCCCCTCGGAAGCCACCACGGTCCTGATAGCCCCCACGACCACCTCCCCTGTCACTAGGCGCGGGGCTTCCGCGTCCGCTACTGCCCCCACCACGTCCGCCTCGTCCGCGATCGTAGCCTCGCCCTCGGTCTCCGCCTCGATTCATGTCTTGCCGTAAGTTGTGGTCGAAGATAGCGTGTTGTGGGCAAGGAAGATGGGCAAGGGTGTTGGGAGCAAGGTGTGTATATATTCCGAGGACAGTGGACACAGCCTCGTGGCTTCGTTGATGTGCGTAGACTGTTTTGGACAACAATCGCGCGTCTGGAATAAGGAGGATCCGTTTAAGTAAAGTTAAGACTCACCGATTCAGGTTGTGCCTCACGAACTGTATTAGCTGAAGAGAAATGGGCTTCGAGTCAATGTTCTGACTTGGCATTGACCGCGTGGCTGTGTGTAACATGTACCTTATATTTTGCTTCCGTGACAACTTTGTATCTAGTCTGATCTCGCCTCTTGATTTCCACTGATCTTGTGTGATTCCCATAAACTCATGTGTTGTAATGGCAGCAACGCAAGGAATTGAAACATGCAAGCAGTAGCGGATAAGTAGGTTCGGAACAAGCCGCCTCCTCACGTGGTCAAAACGTGGTTTTCGTGCTCCGCACACCGACGTGAGGAGGGGCTTGCTCGAAGATGCACGGAAAGTAGGGCCTGCCTTTGCCTTCGTAGTGCCCCAGTTTTCCATCCCCTTGCTTAGCTCAAGCGGGCAGATTTCATCCTTCGAGGAATTGTAGATCCCCTATGTAGTTTATTTCCCAATCTATACTCTCGTTATCCTGCAATTCCTTGCGCACGATTGGCTTCGAACAGAGAATCGAAATCAGGTCGTAGAATATTCATACCTATACGATTTTCTCCCCGAATATTCTGAGAATCTGTAGGCAGCCTGTGAGTAGTCCTACTATTGTGCACCAGGTGTTCGTTCGCGAATCGAATGGTACGAGCATTGCCCAGAGGCATAGATGCATTTCCCGATCTGCTAGATCGCGGAAGCGCCCATATACGACGCGCAACGAGACGCGTCGCGTCGCGTCGGGCATCGCAGCTCGCCACGCAGTTCTCTGTCGGACATGGACACCACACCGCGCACCCCCCCTAGGCGACCAGCCCTGGCACTCGGCAGTACAACCCGTAGCCCTGGTACACCTCGCCGACATAAGACACCTTACCGGAAGAGCACTCAGGGGACTCGCGGTCGCACGACACAGCTGACAAGGGAACGAGTGAAGGCCGACCTGAAGGAGCAGTTTGGCTTACCTTTTGAGCCTGACGACTGGCAGGCAGAGGTCATCTCTCGTGCTCTGCGCGGGTACGATGGCATCTTCTGTGCTGGAACAGGCTACGGGAAGAGCCTTGTTTTCCACGGTCTTGCAAAACTGGCAGGCAGTAACAAGGTCGTCGTGGTCATCTGCCCACTCAAGGCTCTAGAAGCAGACCAGGTGAGATCAATGGTACTCGAAGGTGACTAGCGGCATATTCACGGTAGTGATCAGGTGCGAGAGGCTGAGGCCAAGGGCCTCCGGGCAGTCATGCTCAATGAAGACAACTCGAAGGTGGAGGAACGATGGACGTACGCACGCAAAGAAGCACAGATCATCTACGTGTCGCCGGAGATGGCGCTTTCGCAGTCTTTTGCAAAGCTGTGGACAGACAAGAAGTAGCACTGAGGACGGGTAGATTTACCGTCCCGCTACGTGTGCCCAAACGGGCAAGTCGCGAGATACCGTGTTTGGAAGGCAGCCGCCGGGCTTCAGCCACAAGTTCACTGATCAGCACAAGGCGGGCACATCGAGGGCTGGTCTGTTGTGCAGATGGCCGGAGAACAATGATATGATGTTTTTTATATTGATGGGACATGAGCTAGCTACAAACTATGACCAGAGGACGGGAGGGAGAGCAAAAATTGCGCCCCCGAAGGTGAGGAGAGGCATGCCGAGGGCATGCCGAGGCGCGATGGCGAGGAGGCGAGGGACCGTAAATTGGCGCGTGGGACTGTAAAGGCGCCCAGTGGGACTGTAAATCTAGCGGTCCGAAGGGGGCTGAGGACGGGGTGGAATTTGGCGCGGGTCCCCGCGAGACCGGCACCCGAAGGGCAAGTGATTCTGCAGATTTACGGTCCCAACCTCGGCCGGCAAACAGCGAGAGCCCCGCCGTAGCCACATTGGTGCCTAACACATCGCGCAGATAAGATTTTGAGATAACAAACACATCCGGTAGGTCGTGTCACATGCCTCTGAATAGGGGTATTGGGACTGTACATTGCTCCCCTATGGGACCGTAAATCTTATGTAATAGGACTGTAAATCTAGCGGAAGAAGTTTCGCGCACGCCTGCAAGCTGTCATCATTGACGAAGCTCACTGCGTGGATGAATGGGGCAAGGATGACTTCCGGAAGCAATATCGTCAGCTGAGCTCCTTGCGTGGCTATACGAGCTACTCCATACCTTTCCTCGCATGCACGGCTACCTGCTCCACCCACACGTTCGACGTTCTGTGGGACACTCTTCAATTCGGGTATCGTCCTTTCTGGGGTCTTGACGTGGGCTGCGACCGTCCCAACCTGCTCTTCGACATCAGGCCCATCGTCAATAAGAAGAACCCGGTCATTGACGTGTTGAACATACTTCCAGCCACACTCACCTCCGAGACAAGCCTGGACGAGATCCCGAAGACCATCCTTTACTTCGACTCTGAGAATGCATGTCTAGAGGCCAAGCGGACCTTGCGAATGTGTCTCCCTGCTCACCTACGTGACGCGGTGTATGCCTTCTCTTCCAGCCTATCTGAGAAGGCGAAGACTAGCACCTGGAGAAGGTTCCGCGAGGGTCAGGTCCGTATACTCTGTGCAACGGATGCGGAACTGGGCATCCGCACGTTTCCCGCGCAGATCGAGCTTCGATTTGAGGTTCATTGCATCGGCGGGGACTCCCGGAAGAGATATGACGGCAGCGTTCGTAGCATGAATCATCGAGGCATGATTGCTAATTCGTTCTTGGAACTTTCGCAGGTAAAGGTTTATGTTGTCGAAGATGATGTAGAAGACGACACCAGACGTGATCAACGCGATGGCAAGCTTGATTGCATCCTGAGAGATCCGTGCCTTTGTCTCCTCGATGGTACTGACCGAAACTGACAGTCCGACATTGCTGAGCATACGTAGAACACGTGAACTCGTCCCAGAGATACCGAGGAAGAGTCCCAATGGTAGTGCAAGACCATTGGTTGCCCGATTACGGACGAACGCAAGCATCATCATCGCTGTGACGACGGCCTGCACCAAACATCTGAGCTTCTTTCTGAGCTGATATCAGGTGAGTAGTGGTACTTACTACTCATGGATTGCGACTAAAGCCCGGAAATTTGTCATCCCATTCCACCTGAGGTGCCTCAGGCTGCTCCCCACCTCCTTCAACTTCCGTCTCCGAGGCCGATTCAAGATCTAACCTCCTCCCACGGTGGTCTTCGCGGGAAGCATCTGCCCGCTTTCGCGAAGACTCCCCAGCGTCCCTTCCCGTCCTATCGTGCGCCGCTCGCCGGTAACGATTAGGGGCGGCAGTATAGGCCATGAGGAAATCGTACGAGAAAGGCGCTAGCGACCGGAGCCTCTCCGCGATGGTACCAGGGTCGAGTATGGATCGTAGGCCGGCAATGGTGAGTTGTTTGAGCCTGATTTTGAAGGATCGCTCGGTGATAATCGCGTCACTCTCAGCGACCGCGATCTCTTCCATGCAGGGCTTGATGACCCGCTCGTGGACCGCACAACGTGCTTGAGGTGAATACCCGTGCCATAGACCGAATATCTCTGCAGGTGGGAACCTCTCCTTCGTTCCTGCCCCCCTTCTGACAGAGAGGAAGACCCCTGCTCGCTCCTTGACAGCTTTGATCTGGCTTGTGAATACGAAGTGCAAAACCTTGCTCAGAGAGAGCCCAAGGTAGACCAGCAGGGAGATGATGAGATGCAGCTTTTCCTCTTCCCCCCGAGGCTGCTTCTCGGGTGGAAGCACAGAGTTCCAGTAAGTATTGTCATACTTCAGCTTCTCGGACATTGCTGAGGCAACAGTACATCAAAAAAAGCGATACTCGTCAGCAAAATCAGACGGCATATTCCCTCGTCCATCTCACGAGCTTCGCGGAAGCAAATTGGCCGCTAGCAAGGGCCAGGGCGCGATTCGGCGCGAGGCGCAACATCGCTTTACCACAATGCGCTCGGTGTCACACGAGTGGCGTGTCGCGTCACACTATACCTCTGCCACAAAATCTTGCGAATGTGAGGGGCACTGCTGTCCGAAATGTCTGGAAATATTCGGATGCTCTCTCATGTTATGCTGAAATAGAATCAT
Source organism: Fomitopsis schrenkii (assembly GCA_000344655.2). Taxonomy (NCBI): domain Eukaryota; kingdom Fungi; phylum Basidiomycota; class Agaricomycetes; order Polyporales; family Fomitopsidaceae; genus Fomitopsis; species Fomitopsis schrenkii. The sequence continues at coordinate 2,931 of KE504293.1, read as the reverse complement.
GTCTTCGGATCAAAGGAATTCACTGTACTTTGCCCTCGTTTCGTTGTCTGACTGTCGTGTCGTCTGACTACACAGTCATGGACGCGCGTTCCTGTTCGCTCGTATGAACGGTTTTAAATCCAGTAAATTCACAGTAGGTTCACAGGATGTATAGCTACCGGATGATACCATATGTAGTGGGCAAGTGACAAGATGCTAAGCCTCCAGATTTACGAGACCGACCCCCCCTGGTTGGGCCACCTTCAAGCAAGCCCCTTCTCCAAAGGTGGCCGGCTTGCCGGCCCGGAGCTTCGGTGGGGCTTGCTCCGAACCTAGCGGATAAGTACGAGTCTTTGGTAAGTATTATTCGGGGCTCACATCTAGGCTTGCGGGTTGCAAAAGATTTCGAACTCCGTAGTGGCTGAGGTGGCGCGCGCGTTGCGCGCACAGCACCATCAAGTTGATCATCAAGCCTGATTTGTTCGTCTGTTCAGCGATGCCTCCCTCAGAAAACATAAGAGAACACGTCTGAAGTCTGTGATAAACTAAAGCTTGTATATCTGAGGCCTGGGCACGACTCGGACTTGTGCGCCACTTCAGCCACCGCGGGGCTCGAAATGCTCTGCAAAATGTGGACCACGGTTGACCTCTGGAGGACATTCCGTTATTGGGATTTCCGCCCCTACGGGGTCCGGACCGGACTCCACCCCGGAGGTGGACTGTGTCACGTGATTCCACGTACTGCCAATGATTCTTGAGTACACCGCCAAATTCTGAAGAGATGACACTGAGGTGACCCGGGTAAGGTGCCCGGGGTAGCTCCGTTAGCTTGGGTGAGGAGGCGCTCAGATGACCGTTATAGGTAAATCGAGTAATTCGGTACAGTGGCGTAAGGTCACTCTGAGGGCTGGCTGAGACGGTCACCTTACGGACATCTGAGCGGAGATGTCTTCAGCACCTGTAGAGATAAGAGTAGAGTAGGACCCCTGACTTACATGCATACAATATGATTGTTCATACAACAGTTACATAAATGTATAGGTTTCCGTTCCATGTTCTCTTTCAACTGAGGAGCTCACGCACGTAGGGACACGAAAACAGTAATTCCGATCTATTTTGACATGCAATCCAAATGCATTTAAAATACAGTCAAGCTGCGGAGACAATACATGTAACGATGATCGCGAGTGGTCGTCACGGCCGCCGTTGTGTACAGCTGCTGCCGGAGTGTAGTTACTGTAGTACCAATACCAAACATAAAGCCTTGAAGGACTTGGTGGGCGTATAGGGAGAGTGGACAAAGGGAAGAATGCCAGTGAACAGTAGTACGTGATGAAAGCGTATGAAGCATAGAATGAATGGCTTCAGACTTTACTGACCGCCAGCGAGCAAAGTTGCAGTGGCGCCCGCGCTGAGACTGCGTTGCCTTGTACAGCTTGATTAATTTGATGTTGTTGCGAATGCTAGAGATGAAGCAATGTTCGGGTGAGCCACGCACGTTCTGTGATAGCAAGTACAGGCAGGTCACATCAGCAGATCGCGCAAGTTGTCTGAGAGTGTCTGGGGCGTCTGTGACAGATCCCCAGATCTCACATACACTCAGACATCGTGTCTGGGGTTAGTAGATTCATTCTGGCGTCAGATCTCACAGACGGCTCACAGACGGCTCGCATACACTCACAGACGGCTCACAGACAGCACTTCTCACATAAATCACAGACGAATGTTCAAAAAATAAGATGTATTGCAGTATCTATTACATGTGTACGTAGCAATAACTGAATGTGCTTCAACGCACCATCCGATGCGGGGGCGGAGGAGCCCGGTGAAGAACAGCGATAGGCATGAAATTTGAGTGGGCAGGCAATGCCATAAGTAGGAGTCCTCAGGAGTATGGTAGACTTGCCCACGAGCGTGGGTTCGTCAGCTTGAATGATCGCGACCACGACATTGTCGTGGGGCTGTGGCGACGATGTGCCCACGATCTGATGTGCTGCGGCAGCTGCAGGGATGCGGAGGATGTCGCGCACGAAGAGGAGGATCATCTCGAGCCGCTGCACATGGGAGCTGCATGTCCGTGTTGCGCACGGACAGCAGGAGTAGCTTTGCGTCGTAGTCTCTGACATCCGACATGTTGAACTTCTACCATTTCAGGCGTTATCTAATCAGGCTTGCCTGATATGGACTACTTGTATTCTGCAACGCTACGTACCTTACTGTACGCTCACTTTCCTTTTTTGCTCTTATCTTATCTGCAGGACTCGTTATCTCTCGTCCTGATTCAGTAGATTAGATTACGGACTCACTTCGGACTTCCGGACTTAGTCGGACCTCCGGTCCCTTCGGACCTCCACTCCTTTGGCATGTGATTATACCGGTAACCCGGAGTTCCCGGTTCCATCTTACTAACGCTGACTCACGTAGCTTACGACTCTGACTCAGCCCTCAGCTGACACGCTTACATACGATCACCTGATGGCTTCCTAGCATGTATATATACTGGGCTCGTACGCCCTCTAATGGATCGTTCCTTCCTGCTCTCTCCCGTGTGCCTAACGGGTCCTTCCCTCACAGCAGCTCCCTCAGGTTCGTTCACTAGCCTTCAGCCACTTCCCCATCACTCCTTTCAACAGGTTATGAGCCCTGCGCTCTCGCGCTAACTCTGTTGTTTAATCCCTGCAGGATCTCCAAAGTCTACGCTTCCCAGGAGTAAGCCGTAGCATCTGCTAGTCATATTGTGACTTAGCGTTTTGACGTCCTGAAGTGCCCAAAGCACTGAAGGATCGTATTTCCAGTGGGGCTTCGTCCCGTTTGCACAAAGTTTATCCTCCGACGAAACCTAAGAGAAAGGTTCGTCGTCGCCGACTCTATCGCATCAACACTGATCTCGGATCTAACGTTTTTGTGACTCCAGTCGCACCCGCTCCCCGCTCCCGTCCGCTCAAACCCCGC
>KE504292.1:0-34455 GCA_000344655.2 Fomitopsis schrenkii | reverse complement strand
CGCCAAGATTCCGTATGAAGAGCGCCGAGCGACGCACCGTGTCCGAGTGTTCGCCGAGTTCCTATTACGGTACCATCCCATCCAACTGACATTGCCCTCCGCGTCATCTCCCCCTGACCCTCGGGGATGCCATTCCAGACACCGTGCTTTCATACCTGGCCGCGCGTACGCGTCGTCCTGAAGATCGGAATGAGAAGTGGGCTCTTGCCGCGTAAGTGTCCCGGCCGCGCCAGGCTGGTGTGTATGGTGTGTATTTGGACACCGCCGGGGTGAGGATAGCGGTGCCGGAAGATGTCTGCGTAAACGGGATCGTGCATTACAAGTCGGAAGTCGAGGTATGTTGAGTTTTCCGGGCTTCATTCAAGTCTTTTTCTCGACCTATATGCTCACCTCCCGATTATCTGTATACAGGTCCCTTCACATTACTCAAGGTTCGGTCTGCAGCCGGGCCCGCCGCTCTGAATGTAGATGAGGAAACATAACCTCGGCGAAGGAGTATGACATCCGATCGAAGCTAGTGCCTGCCATGATCGGTACTGATGGCCTGCGACCCACGTCATGCGTCATACTTATCTGCGTCCATTCACTTACCAAGCTCGGCATGGACCACACGGACGCGTCCCAGTATAAATACACCCCTTTCTTCTCGTTCTTCATCCCATCCTCCTCTCCTACCACCGCACCCACCTTCACCTGTTCCCCAGCTACCCATGGCACACCCAAAGACCTACAAGGCGTTCGCATTTTATGAGAAGGGCGGGGACCTCAAACCCATCACCTTTGACTGGCACAACCCCGAGCCCGGCGAAGTCGTCGTCAAAGTTCTCGCGTGTGGTGTCTGCGCCAGGTGAGTGCCCGGTCTGTTCATTACGACCCCTTGCTGCCCTCCTACTACTTTCCCCGGCGTCGATACAAGGCTATATGCGCGGTGCGAGCTCCTGAAAGAGGGTCCGCGCGAGGTTTTTTACGCTTTTGTTCGGGCATCCTGGGGTTTTCTTCCCAGCGTATCGATTAGGAGGGCCGCTGCCGCATCCAGTCTCCAGCAGCCGAGACCGAATGCTAGCCCCCACCATCTTCTTATCATCCCATTCAACTCGCGTTCGTACGGGTCTCAATACATTTGGCGGCTAATATGGATTTGTCCGCTCTACGCTTCTTCTATGTTCCACTTCTGGCTGCTGACATTTTACGCTTCGCTTGGGCCGAATTGTTCGGGTATCTCTCCTACGAAAACGTAACGCTCGTCTGGCGGCAAGTCTGCCACTTGGCGCACACTGGGGCTATTTCCAAAATTCCCGGGTCTTATACCGCGTTATCATTGAAGACATTACTTTAGTGTAACATGGTTATGGTGCCGCATGGCCGATGCCTTCGGTCTCAGGAAGCTCTGACCTGACAAATTGCCGGCGCCCGCGATGCTTAGTGCTGACCCATCTCTGACAGCGACGAGACCACCAAGTACGGCTTCTTCCCGCAGACAAAGTACCCCCTGGTTCCTGGCCACGAGATCGTCGGTGATGTCGCAGCGGTTCCGCCAACCGAGAAGAAGTGGAAGGTCGGTCAGCGCGTCGGCGGTGGCTGGCATGGTGGGCATTGCCACAACTGCCACAGCTGCTCTGTCGGCGACTTCGTGACCTGTGCTGAGGAAGACATCAACGGTGAGCTTTTCCTATTTTTTTCTGTCACACAGGATCCTCCGGTGCTCACGCATATTACGATATCCAGGTGTCTTCCGCCACGGTGGATACGCCGAGTACGTGACGCTGCGCACCGAGGCAGTCGTCGCCATCCCGGACGGCATGGACCCCGCCGAGGTCGCCCCGCTGATGTGCGCAGGCATCACGACATTCAACTCGCTCCGCAACATGTCCGCCAAGCCACCCCAGTTCGTCGCCATCCAGGGCATCGGGTACGTCCGCGTCCCCGCCTCTCACCCACCCCCACTCCCCTGACGCGCGCAACACGCAGCGGCCTCGGCCACCTCGGCGTCCAGTTCGCCAACGCGATGGGCTACCGTGTCGTCGCGCTGTCGTCGTCGCCCGCGAAGGCGGAGCTCGCGCGCTCGCTCGGCGCGGAGGTCTACCTCGACAGCTCGAAGGTGAACCAGGCGGAGGCACTGCAGCAGCTCGGCGGCGCGAACCTCATCATGTGCACCGCGCCCAACGCAGAGATTATCCGCGGGCTCCTCCCCGGGCTCGCGGTCAACGGCGAGCTCCTCATCCTCGCGGTCACCGGCGACGCGAGCATCCCTCTCTGTGCGTGTGGCTTTCCGGCCGAGTCGAACTCAGAGGTCGTGGTACTGACGTGTCCGTGTGTGCAGCGGTGCTGATCCAGAAGCGCCTCGCGATCCGCGGGTGGCCGTCGGGCACGGCGGCGGACAGCGAGGACTGCGTCAAATTTGCGAAGGCGCATGGGGTGAAGACGATGGTCACGAAGTTTCCGCTTGACAAGGCGCAGGAAGCGTACAACCATCGCAGCTCGGCGCGCTTCCGCGCGGTCATTATTCCTTGAAAGGTTGTTCTGCTGAGGGGGTTCAATGATGACACAAATTGCATGTATATTGGGTGCGTTGATGTGTATGCAATTCCCGTGCAAGGAGGCTGGCCAGGTCGCGCCAATTCCCACGCCACTGACGCGTTCGACTCGCGACGCGTGTTCCGACTATCAAGTCACGATTCTATTCTTGCAAGGTGGTGTTGACAAGAATTATGACTACAACGACTTACACTCGCCTTTCGTCATGAGCGTGCGATCTTACCTTCGTAGTTGCACGCTCCAATGTGTCAGATGAAGCAAACGCGCATACAACATGACCTGCATTCTGGCACCCACACGTCTTCACCTTCGCAAATAGGGGGTCTTCCCGATATTACCACATGAATAGCGCTGTTGCCTCCTCCCCCGCAGTGTGGTTGTGTCACAATTGCCAACCGCTGCTACACTACGAGTGACATGTGTACGCGGGGAAGCCTTCCTGTGTTATATACTAAAGGAGTGGCCTCGCACTAGCCATTCCCAATCCTCGTCCCCGAAGTCGTCGACCGACCGGAATGTAGTCTTGGTGAGAGACCATGGCTGTGACAACACGACCTCGCCGTCCGTGTGCTCGACGTCGTAGAACAGCTCGCAATGTCCCAATACCTTCAAAGATTTGGCAGAAGCTGCAAGGTCGTGGGTTTGAGTGATTGGGGTGTCCTTCAGGTCCGAAATACACAGGAAGCCGAGATTCGCGACGCGTTCCCACTGTAATTAGCATGATGGTCATCTACTGTTCTGGCTGGCCAGGCGAGCAATACCAACGCACCAGCTCTTGCCAGCAGCGCCCTTGAGGAACGTGCACGTCAAAGTAGTCGAGACTGAAACGCAGTGCTGTCGCACGGTGGGGGATGAATGCAATTAGCTTGCCGGATACCATCCACTCCGCCATGTCATCGTCATCGACGAGCAGATGGAGGCCGAGGACTTCCAAAGCCGGCAGCGAAGGGAAGACAGCGAGGAGCGGCGAGAGTTGCGCGACGGAAACACTCAGGTCATCCCAGTCAAAACATCGCAGACGCTTCTTAGGCGCGACGAAGGCGGCGATGACATCCATAGACTGTTCGTGAGAGGCGCACAGCGCAAGCTTCAGGTGCGTGAGGCGAGGGAGCGCATTGGGGTGCGCCTTGAGCACCCCGAAGAGCTCCGAGGCTTCAAACTCGTCATCGTAGTCGTGACAGCTAATCCAGAGCGACTCCAGCCGTACGCATAATTCGAAGACGCGGTTGACATAGCCCAGGTACCGGGCATTGCGCAGCGCGAGGTGGGTCAGGTCCCGTAGGGTACGTTTGGGGGGCGACAGGGTGGCTGCCTGGCCGGGAATGCTGAGCTTGGTGACGGGCAACTGCGTGAAATTCTCCAGCACACATCTGAAGTTGTACCAACAGCGCTCGTAGAGTGCCTCGTCCAGGTCTGTTTCATGGCGACCCATTGGCAAGACTTGCAGAGCGAGGCCGGTGAAGTGGCATGGGACTAACTCTAAGTCGACCAGCGCGTCCACGCATTCGAATCTTCGGGTGAGTTGTCATTACATGCCAAGAAATCTCCAGTTTAAGTAAGAACTCACGGAAGAGAGCAATCACGTAGCCGAACGCAAGACAAGAACAGTATCTCTAGGAGCATATCACTCGGAACCATATAGGCCTTTCGAGAAGTATACCACCGGAACGTGCGCAAGTTGCGCATAGCAGAGATCGCTCTCATCAAGCACCCTAAACCCGACATCATTCTGTTAGCACGGTTCAAATGTCAGGGCGAGGACATACACATCTCGAAGCTACGACTAGCGTGAGGAGCAAAAGCCAAGACGTCCAGGTGCTTGATATACAATGCGAAGCCCGGGTTCGTGTAGATATTCAGTAGGAGAGCCATTCCGTTGTCACTAGTATAACCCTCTGGGCCGTTCTTCTCTATTTCATAGGCGACCAACCAGCATCCGAACGAAATGCGGACTGTTGAGAAGAGCGACGGAGCAGCTAGATCGTGAAAAAGGCGACAGATAGAGAGACAAGTCCGCAGTTGTTTTCGCGGGAGGTGAGCGAAAATTGTCTGCCAGAGATCTGTAGGTAATTGCCAGTTGGTGGCAGTTGTTGTGTCCGAGTTGGCATTGGTTGCCGCCTACATAGACACGTCGTACGAGCAGCCACGTAGTGTGCATTGGGTAAATTAGACATAGCGCAAGACAGAATGACTCTGAGATGATACCTACAGCGATTGTACCAACGCCAGCTAGTTGTTGATGTTCCATGACCTAGCTGGGTAGTATGCGGTCACGTAGAGCCTGACTAGTTGAAGCGACGAAGCAGACTCCGAGTCCCGCTGCGCCGCTGTTACAGTGCCCGGGCCACTTCAACAAGATCAGCATGAGTGGCAACAATACTCTGGAAGTAAACTCACCGCCCGCCGAGGAGAAGTCTCGTCAACAGTCTTGCAACGACCTGAAGGCTCAGAAGAGTACTGTAAATCCTCTGTGCTAGGGTTCAAGCGGCAAACCAGCACGGATTCACATCAATGCCGGTTCCCACGCCACCGTCGCGTGAGCCTGCCGCCCGCAGCTCGGCGGCCTCCGGATGCAGCCCCCAGTGCCGGTCAGTGAGTAGTACTACTGGAATATAGAATGTTGAATGTTGAACTGATTGTTCCCGCCCTCACATATTTCGTGTTCTCCACGAGTATATCGGTACACGTTACTGTGACTGTGAGTGGCTCTCGCTCTCCATAGTCAAAGGAATATTGTTCTAATCACACTACCGTGACTCACCGGTGGCCGCAGTGTCACGCCGTATACGGTCATTGCTGCTGCAAGCGGTATGAAAACAGGCATACTCTACGTAACCTTATGACTGGTACAACCCTCTAAGTTACCAATTCTATGTAAACGAGATATTCCGCGGGTCAACCTCGAGGGAAGCACTTCAACCTCTCCGGCTCCACATCCGTCGATCTCCAGATCGATTCCAACGCCTCCGCGTTGTCTTTGAGCTGTTGGGTCTTCCTCAGCATGCTCTCACCGCAGTCGGGTCCCAGCGGGATGCGCAGCCAAACCGATTTGCCGTCCTGCCCCTCGACGAGATTTTTCGCTATCCCGATCCCATGCACGACTTCAAATACCCGTGCCGCTAGCTTCTCCACGTCCCCGATTTGTCCCTCGGCGACATGCGCCTTCGGAATCTCCTCGAGCGTACGGAAGCCCTGCGAAGGCTCCGTGTAGATCGGTGAGTCCTTGTGATGGTCCGTGGACGCGGCGTACTGGAAGAAGTTCGTCGAGAAGTACCCGGGCATGACGATGTGGACGCAGATGTTGAAGGGTGCGACCTCCATGCTGAGGCATTCAGAGAAGAGGTCGAGGGCTGCTTTAGCCGCAGAATACACTCCCCAGCTTGCGAAACCGGAGAATCCCCCGATGGAGCTCACGTTGAGGATATGTCCCGTTCGACGCTCACGAAAGTGAGGGAGCAGCGCCTGGGTCAGGGTGACCGCCCCGAAGACCATTGACTGGAAGCTCGCGCGAACCTCATCCATAATGTGGATAATCGATGAGCGTGATACTACGCTATCGTCGACGAGCAGAACACGTACTCGAGCTCCTCCACTGGGGCCACCACTCCCCAGCCGGCGTTGTTGACCAGGACATCTACACGACCGTAGATCTTGAACACCTCCTCGCCAGCTTTACGGATGTCTGCGTCTGGGGCGTTCAAATCGAGAAGCAGCGGTTGTGCTCCCGCCTTCTGGAGGGTCTCTGGGAATCTAGTCTGTCTCAAAATGCACGCTCGACACCGTAAGGCGACCTTCGGAGTTTACATCAGCAAGTTGATCTCCGAAACGCGTGCACAGATCTCGACGCGCTCGACGCGTTCGGCGCGAAACGACTCTTGCCTGCGCAACCCTCTCCTCTCAGCTATCTGCCCATGTAATCTAGCCACTCGTTAATGCTATGGACGCCGCCGTGATACAGGGGTCATTGCTATTAACATTGGAACATGACATGGTGTGTTCAAATTCAAATCCACTCTCGGAGTCCCGTGCTCATGTACTCAGCGCCACACAACAGGAGCCAAAGTTCCAGGCAGACAGTCTCGCGATGATTGTCAACAACGCGGACGCTACGAAGGCTGCTAGGTCATGACACGAGGACCTATGGAACAAGCCTCGCTCTGGAACCGCGCTGGTACTGCTCTCGCCTGAGGAGCTGGCGACTCTCGCTTTCCGTGTGCTCTTGGATGACCCTACCGCTGCCCGCGTCAGTCATACACGTTCCCAGAGCTTGACTGGACTCCCTCCCTGCTGGCCGTTGCGCGATCGTACTTTGCGAGTCGGTCACGTCTTCCCAACGTGTGTTTTGATACATGTGGAACAAGAGCGAAGGCCTCGTAGATCGCAACGAACGGCGTGTCCGCATCTTTACCACACTGGGCCCTGGTGCCTATAGCAAGCAAGCACTCGAGCTTTCATTCAATGCATCCGACAACCGCTCACGCATTACCATTCGCACGTCGGACACGATGGCGCTTGGTCTTGACGCTTCCACGACAACCGATAGCCCGAAGGATATCATGGTGCAGCGGGCGGACACATTCGTGAGGGACGCAACTATGATACACGCTGTGTCGTGTATCTTCCTCGCAACGCGATTCAGCAAGCTCTAAAAGAACTCGAGTCCGGCGCACCAACAGCCCCAACTGATACGCGGCGAGCCCAGAAACGCAAGGCACCTAGGAGTAACAATGTTGGGGGGCCGCCGTCGTACCCCATAAGAATGCCGAACTCGACACTACCTTTGCAAAACCTACGGCCAACGAGATATGCACATGTCCAACGTGCCAGGCAGGACCTGCTGTACCTCACCCTGTCCCCTGTACTTGCAGCGGGTGCACTCCGGAGTACCCGCCAGTCGGTGGTCTTGGGGTTCCACCCGTGCCGACATATGTGTTCGGGCGACGCTAGAGACTCGGAGTGATCTGGTTGGCTCGGAGGATGACTGGGATGGGTTGGGATCTGTGCAGAGGGGGTATCCCACGCGTTCATGGCTGTGGTGTCGAGGTGGTTACACAGCGTGTATATTAGAGTTAGGACTTTGCATTCTTCAATATGTGCTATATCGCAAAGAGATCTAAGGCAGCCACCGGCATAGCGGCAATAGCCACCCGCCGTTCTGCCGCAGCCACCGGCATCTCCGGCCATCACATCACAAGCCCCGAAGGTCGCCTTACGGTATTGCGGGCGCGTTTTGAAGCAGACCCTTATACGACCGCCCTCCCTCCCCTCACCAAGGTCGTATTTAGGGTCTGCCTAGGGGAGACTACTGGGAATCTGGAGAGCGATCTGACAGTCCCAATGACCTACGCACGCGCACGATATTAGTACATATCATTCGGGCTACTACAAAAGGCGATCTACTGTACCTTGTCACCTCGAGAGACCACGTACTGAGCGAGTGCACATGCGATGCCGGAGCTCGCTCCCGTGATAAGCCACACCTTCTTGTTCTCGGTAGGAAGCGACATTGACCAAGATTGTACAGTTATGCGTTGGGGCTTCCACGCTTACGGGGAGCCAGATTTATATACCGTCAACGGTGCGGGGGGCCACCGTGCCACCGCACCGTCGGTCGTGCAACCCACTCGGACCTCCGAATCGAAGATTCGAAATCATGGGGGGCAATGAATTATGAAGTCTGTCTTCGGCGCCAACGATTCGTCTAAAATTCCTGGGCGTACGGTACCAATTAGAACATGGCTGCAGGAGGAGGGGGAGATCCATTCAGTCACACCACGCGCATTAGCATACTATGCGGTACGTACGGGTGACGGCGCTCATACTCACTCAGTCGCTGTTCAAATCGCCGAAGGAGCTTAGTAAGCCATGTTTCCTTTCTCGGATGTCTTTGCTCTTCGCCACAACCGCAGGCCGAACGACTCCGAATCTCTTCCTTCATGCACGACTTGCACACGTTCTCTCCATTCTAACGACTGATTTTTTATCGCATATTGTATAATGACACAGTCCGTATCAGACTCGACGCTCTCGCCGGCACCCTTCAGTCCTTTCTCATCGTACTCGGAGGTTAGCGGGGTTACATCCGACGGTGTGTATATTCGTCTTGTCCTCAATCGCGCGATGGTTCATGTCTTTGCACTCTAGATGCACCGGACCTTGGTGCTTTCACTACTGTCTTTCGTGCGCTCAACACACTGCAGTTACGGACAGCTCCAACACAAACAGATGATGGAAGCACCGGTACACCTATTTCATCTCTCACCTTCTCTCCGGCCGCGGACGACTCGGAAGTCCCGTCACGATTAAATCAATGGTCACATCGTCCGCTCGACGACTATCTATCGTACTCCTCGCCGGATAGTCCCCGCCGGGGGCGGTCGCCTTTGCGGTCCGAGTCCGAGTCAACAGCATCGGATTTAGACCGCACAGACTTGCTGCGAGCCCAAGCTCAAGTTGCAGAGCTCGCCGATCAGCCTTCTCTTGGAGATTTGGACGACGCTCTTGGCTTTCTTGCCGCTGAACGGGCAAGGCTGTTTGCGCAGCGCAAGGCAGGAGCGAGAACGACTGGCAACACTAGCTCCACCACGACCACATCCGATAGTATCTACCGACACGTTATCCAACCTCGGCGCAAACGCCGCCGTAAACGCAACCAATCTGAGGGTGTCTCACGAGTCCGTGCATCTGAGCGCGAACAAGGCGAGACCACGACCACAGTCGGCGCCGAGGATGGCGATGATGGCGGCGATGAGGCGTATGCATCCTCCTCGTCTGTTGACAACACGTCATCTCCCTCAGCAGCTCTTCGGGCTACGGCCGCCCACGCCCGATTTCAAACGGAACGGGGACTGCGTCCCGCAGCGCCATCGGAAGCTCAGAAGTCACGACTCATACATAGCAAGTCCACACCGAACCTTATACCACCTGTATCGTTACCCTTAGATGCGCGCGTTCTGCATCTTCGCAACCTCGCGCACAAACTCAGACTATTCTTTCCTGACGACGCCGCTGCCCTGCGCGATGTGCTCCACCCTGAGACGACGAGCGGCATAACGGAGGAGTCCGGCTTCATCGACACGCGTGGCCCGGAGCCCGGCTCACAAGACACCCTCATCCACGTCTTCATTGACCAGTGCGTTGCTCGTTCGCTTCTTAGCCCATCGCTAACTGTCCCGCAGCTCTAACATTCTCATTGGATTTCTACAATACCTGCGGCGGCATCTGCACCACTTCGCACGGAATCGCAGCAAACATTTGTCACATGCGGCGCTCGCACTCATACTCGAACGCGGGCGGCCGATCACACGGCGGGTGCTAGTGGCGTCGTCGCCACTCTACCAACCAGTGGATACGGCGGAACAGCTGGGCTACGAGGTCCGGGTGTACGCGCGCGTCCCAGACACTGGCGACGGGGCGGACCGCCAGCATCACGCCCACCATCACAGCAATAGCGATACGCAGAGCCCTGCACGCGGGCGGCGTCCGGGCGCGGGCCACGCGCGGAACCACTCACACAAGAGTTCGATTGGTGGCGGCGGTACGTCGACCGAATCGGAGACGAATGGAAACGGGAACGGGAATGGGAATGGGAACGACAGCGGAAGCGGCAACGGTGGAGGAGCATCGACGCGCGTGCGGTTCCGCGAGCAGGGCGTAGACGAGCTGCTGCAGCTCAAGCTCCATCAGGCCATCGCGGACGTCGATGATGTCCCGCACGGGGCGACGATCGTGCTCGCCACAGGGGACGGGAACGTCGGGCAGTTCAACGAGGAGGGCTTCCTCGGGTGCGTCCGCACAGCGCTGAAGAAGGGGTGGCGGGTGGAGTTGTACGCTTGGGAAGGTGGGTTGAGCAACACCTGGAAGCGCGAGTTTGGGGAGGGTGCGTATCGCAGCAGATTCGAGGTGTACACGCTAGACCGGTTTGCAGCGGACTTGCTGGAGGTGTAGGAGACCATGCTTCTCTGTGTTTGCGATATTGTTATATGGTGTACGTTATTGTGAGTATGCTGTAGTGTACTATACGAATGTATGTACGTACAGAACTCGAAATGATGTTTTATGTGTGTGTTTGAATGTGATCCGTGTTCACTGCCCGCGGATGTTCGGCGCTAGCATCACTTGCTCTGTACCACCACTGTGACCACAATCACCATTCAATTCTGATGCAAGATGCCCTCTCTGAATCTCTCGACACTGCGCTCGAATCTTTGTCGCTGCAACCTCGAATATTTGATCACGAACTGCTCCCTCCAGAGGTCTGGGTAGTCGTCATCGAACACTGTACCAGGGCCTCCCAGCGGGCTTGCCTGTCGCTCTCCAGAGCTTTCCATCGTCGCGCCTTACCACTGCTCTTCCGCGAGATCGTCGTCTCATTCGGTGCCTGGGAGTCATGGGTAGCCGAAGAGCAACTAGATACGACGGCCGATATCCGGCACCTCCAGCAGCTAGACGAGGCGCGCTCCTCGAGGGCGTACGACATCCTGCGCCGCATCACCCTCGACCCCTCGTTTGCTGGCGCGATAAGGAGTCTGGAGATTGAGGCGTATATGAGGGACGGGTCGAGAGGAGTGACCGAGAAATGTCAGTGGGGCAGCCTGGAGGTCGAGGTCCCTCCTCAGCATCGGATTCATGACGGCGATAGACTGAACACCCATCGTCACAGGCTGCCTGAATGAGGCCATCCAACATCTCCCCAACCTTGAAAGCTTCTTCTGGAACGGATGCACCCCATCGCCGTCCCTCGAAATGCTCGACGCGCTTGCTGAGTCGTGTCCGAGGCTGCAGGACCTAGCGTTGCCGTATGTCTTGTCTTCCGCGCGGAGAGAGTGCACAGTTCACAGCTGCCCCTCAGGATATTGTCATATGTGACCCTTCCGTTCTGGAAGCTCAGGGGCCTGCGCTGGATAGCGTTCAACTGGACGATCGAAGACATCCTTGATCCGCTCTTGGACGAGTATGAGGATGCCAAGCTTGACGAGGACACGTTCCCGGACATGCGTGAACTCCACTTCTTCTTCACGTCCCCAGCCACCGTCAGATCTCTCGGGAGCTACTTGAACCGAATAACCCACCTCAACCTGCTGTTCATACGCGACCTAGAGAACCTCGACGACCTCTTGCGCAACCTTCCGTACGTAGAGTCCCTGACTTTGCAGACACTGCGAGAGAACCAGGAAGGCCAACTCCTCGCGGCGTTCGAGCACGGCCCTTTCAATTTCCCGCGTCTCACGCAGCTCAAGATCTGTGGCGAGGAGAACGAGGACCCGCTGCTCCTCGCCGGGGTCACCGCTCTCGCGGACGTCGCCCGTGGCATCCCCTCTCTGCAATGTTTTGACTGTTCATTCTGTGTGGAGTCCGCAGACCTGGAGGTGCTGTCCCCGGCCATCTTGTCTCTGAAACACCTCACGGTGCTCGGTTTGCACGTTGGGCACCTTACCGCGGAAAAGGACACGGTGCGCAATGTTCTCCGCCAAATGCCCGCCCAACTGGACGCTCTGGCACTGACCGTCTCTGGCGGTCAACTCAACGAGTATGAGTTGGCAGAGCTGGTAAGACGCATTGTCTGCATCATTCGCTCGTCGCTCACCCCGCCTGCAGTGGACGAGGTGCCAGCATCTGAGGTACCTCTACCTATGTGCGTGGAGCGAAGTCGCCGTGACCGTGCAAGACCTCGCACGCGAGGGGAAGGCGCTGGAGCTGGTAGGGCTGAAGAACGCGTTCCACGATGTGGAGCGCACGGGCGACGAGGTGAAGCTCTCTGAGAAGTGGTCAGATCGGAAGGTGGAGTTTCGGGGCACGGACGACTTTGGGTGCTCAGAGTGGGAGTGGCTGATGAGGGAGAAGATCATCTGGTAACGTACATCATGCGCATATGCATCTCGATTCTGATGCCATCGATGCCGCACCTACGTCCTTTCACAGAGGCCCATTGTGCTTATGCATTAGCTCATCAACTAGCGGTACACTGAGTCGTACAAGGTATTCTACAAGCGGCTTCATGATAGTGTACAGGTGCAGCAGCACCTCCAAGCCCATCGACGCATGCCAAGGGGGGACCAGGCGGCAGCGCACATCCTACGTGCTGCCGTAATTGTTTGGGTTCATCAGGCGGGGCGACGGCTTGAGCGGGATGCCCTCGTCGATGCCTGCGCCCGCCCGGACGCTCGGCAGCGGGCCGTTGACGAGGGTGTCCTCCTCGCCCACGTCGAAGATGAGGTCCTCGCGCGCCCAGCGCATGAGCACCTGCTCGCCGACGCGCGAGTGCATCAGCCGCGGGTGCATCTTCATGTACGCGAGCACGACGCGGCGGAGCCGCCGCGGGGGCCGCTGCGCGAGGTACAGCGCGACCATCACAATGAGCCTGAGCTCCCACATTCGTCAGCAGATGCGGGGCAAGGTGGGCCGGGGGTGGGAGGGACATACACGGAGAAGGCGAGCGCGGTCATGATCGAGCGGCGGGTGCGCCCGTAGAGGAAGTCGGGGTCGAGCATCGTCGAGTCGCCGGGCACGCCGTCGTCCTCCGAGTCGCCCGGCGGGTCGTCGTGCTTGGGCGGCTTGGGCGGGGGCACGTCCTTGTCCGGCGCGGTCATTGACTGGCTGCACACGTGCTTGGTGCGCCAGTTGAAGGTGTGCGTGCCGTTCCAGTTCCAGGCGATCGTCGGGGTCGATGGCTGCTCGATGCGTGGTCTGCGTGAGTGGGCCGGCTAGGGGAGCGTACGGGAGGGCTTACCTCTTCGGCATCCTGGTCGCAGATGAAGCGAAAGTCGGCCTTCTGCTGCCGTTTGACGTAGTACCCGCCGTGCAAGTGGATATGTAGGATGTCTACGATCCGGTGGATGGGCACGGTCAGTGGACACGGTCGCACAGATTGCATATCGCTCACCGTGTTCGTTGTTCTCATCCGCTGGGACGAACTTTGCAGTTATGTTCAACCCGGGCTCATACTTGTCTCGAGACGAGCCGTCGTCCCCGTCGTCATCCTTGGGCATAGATTCTGCAATGTTGCCGGCGACTGGGACCAGTTGCAACAGTCGGACGTCTTTCTTTTCGCTGTCCGGTCGGATATTGGTGACTAGACGCGATATAACTTTGAACGTCGTGATTGCAAGCAGGAGCGGGGTACCTACTAGTTGAACATATCCATGTTCCCTCTGGGCACTGTCTGGCGAGTGAGTGACATCTTACACAGACCCGGACCCGATGACAAGAAGGATCGCGTCGAGGATCGCATCACCGATCTCGAGATCCCGTCGATCCCGTCCTCCGCGGCGGGCTTCGATATTTTACCAGCAAGCTATCATGCAATCGGAGGGCAGCGGCTGGCCACTAGTACGTGTTTCTTCTTATCCAAAGACACCACTCCTGACGTACCTGCTCTTCACGCGGCGACCACTTGTTGGTCTTGAGTGGGCCCGTGAACGATATACGGTACTCGACCTTCGTTACGGTGGGTGGCGTAGGCCATTCGGAGACGACGGTCCAGCCTTCCTCCTTTCCTTCGAACACCGGGCACAAATCGAAGCGCCTATTGCCCAGAGTGAACTGGCAGCGTCTCGCCAAGGCGTCCAGCGACTCCGGTGCCACGCCTGTCGCTGCCGCCGACACCAGAGAGCCGAGAAGAGGGACAGCTAGCGCAAAGGCTGGGCCAAGCATGGCGGGTAGTCGTAAGTCGTCGAGAGCCCTCCTGGGAGAGCTGCTCGCTCTAATTCGAGCAAGGCCAGTGCGGCGGCTGATAGTAGCGTGGAGGGCAGGTCACGCACGAGCTTCCGCTTTAGCTCTTGATCACTCGCGGGCGGCCGTCTCTGAATCTCCCCGCGTTCCACGCCGCCCATGTCACTGTTGGAATGCCCGGGCCTGCAGGCAACGCAATCGGTCTGCGCAAGCGACATGGTGAATCGCGGTTTCGAAGACGAATGCGGGGCAGGAGGTGAGAATGCTTGTCAAGACGCAGGCGCGGTATGAACAGTCACCTGACCGTATCCCCGCACTCCGATTGGCCGTGCGCTCCTTCAGGGCTCTCCTCACCCACCATCTCTTCCCATCGTAACTCCCGCGACATACCATCCGTCACTCCCAATCTGGGAAACGCGGCGTGTAGCCCTCTTGGTAACACCCACAACCCCGTTGGCTGCACCCCTACGCTCTACGCGTCAGATGCGTCTGGAGGCCGCAATATGCCTCGAGCATCTTCCGTTATATCCCAAAATGAATAATGGAAGACTCCGCTGGCGGCCTCGACCCGGACTTTTGCCTCGGTCAGATTGACTCGCGTTCTGGAGATGGCCCCAAGGCGGCAGCCATAGTCATCAGCAGAGCACCGCCTGCAGGAGGGTGCGTGTTCCGGCAAGTACCGCACACTTGCAGTGTCCTTGTGCCATGACGCTGGATGACGTAGCTTCTTTGCCACAGGACGAGCGACGGTGGGTTCATGGGCCAGGCTGCGGCATGTTCGCAGGTGAGTGTGTCGTCTCCGAGTCCCACCAGGAATATGTATATCGTAAGTTAGATACAACAAGTGCGTTGGCGGGCAAGAACGCTCGCGCCGTGTCTTGAAGTGGGCCAAGTGCATAAGAGGCATCAGTCGGAGGTCCTAGGAGCTGCCCTCGACGATGGTTGAGAAGGGAACGCCCCCATGGTTGCGCCGTATCCCTGCGTATCCGATCGCCTTATTAGGCCCAGATATCGGATATCACCCTGGGCAACTGCGGACCCGGTGCGTTGACGGGGTGTTTTGAACAAGGCATGAACAAGGTATGACTCAGACGACATTCCACGCACAGGCTCGATTCGTTCACCTGCCCATGAACTCGTTCTGCGGTCCTTTCGACATTGACCGAGTAGAATGGCGAGCAAACAAAGACCTGGCACACTCCCAGGTAGCCCAGGACCCCTGCCAATTGGTAGGGAGACCTGGCCCCGGGACAGGAAGGCACACCGAATGTATCGTCTACATAGGGCATAGCCCTCAGCGACGTAAAATGGAACTAACAAACAAACAAACCTGGTCCCGAGCTTGGGTCTTTGTCCGGATGCGCCAGCCCCGGCTTGTCTGGATGCGGCAACAAGCTTCTGGCCATGTACGCGCTGCCTCACAGCATGCACCCTCCGCAACCATGGTCGGGCGTCTGCCGCACATCACGAACAACGTCCGGACGTGCACCAGGCCTCCGACTGCCCGATTCCCACTGTTGGCGGGAAAATGCCCCCAGTCGCGCCATCAATATTTGTCCAGATGAAGATCAAGCATCTCCACTGATCGTCAGAGTTCCTAGTAGCCTGCCTCTGACTCTCTACAAGCGAGAGATCAAAGCATATCACCTACAGCGGACTGTGCTGTGCTATACATGAACGTGCTGGGAGACCACCGTCGAGCGTTCCTCCCAGCCTCATGCACCTCATCTCGAGGCTATGGAATCTCTGATTTCATTTCTGGCTCTTCCGGACGCACCGTTGGCAGCATGTGAGTGTCAGCACCATATATAAGCGCTTTCCCCATTGCTCATCCGTTCCTTGATGAGTGCAACTGAGCGACGATTGAACTCTCTTTTATCTCGAGACTATCTTGCGGCTACGCTGTCTCGTCTTTGAAGTCCGGCCGCGATCAGTGTACAAGTGCCGATCTGGAAGTTGTTACTTCTCACCTGGCCTCGCAGTGCATATGCGTCCCGAGGGACGCCTCGATGGCCGCCACGAAGTATCCGGAGCTAAGACACCTATATATGTCCCCATAAGTATAGGCCCGTGCAAGGCGTCCAGAAACATATCAACACGATGGAACCATTGGTGCCTCCGATAACCTCAGTCCGTAGCGGGCGCCGTGGTAGCCATGCCACTTCTCGGAGGCCCTGAGCAGCCTCATGGACCTCTTCGTCATTGTGGACTTGTTCTGGGGTCATTCCCCTCTTCTGCAGACGCACGTTTGCTGCATGTGAGTATCGTCTGCCTCATGCCCGGTCGGAATAAGCAGCTACACTTTTTACTAGCATTCTCTGCGACGTCAAGCCAATGTCACGGTAGCTTCAAGGGTGGTGCGCCTGAGAAGGACTCTAGATCATGCATGGGCTCGTCGCCGCCGAACATCGCTCGCAATGCACCCTTAGGCCGTAGCACCTGTTATAAGTTCCGGCCGGTCTCTGTATGTTGATGGGTTCTTCACGCACAACTTGAACTTAGTGCCTCAAGGGCCTAAGGAAGCCTCGCAATATGGTAGTCGCCGTCCCCATCTATGGCCAAATCATCCACGTTCCTTTGCCCGAATGCACATAAATACTCATGTGCGCAGGCTAGGGAACGGTCGTCTAGTAATTAGTGTCCGAACCTTTACCTGCAATGTCCTCCGAGGAACGCATCACCGAGTCTCCCTACAACATCGCCTCCATCGCGGACGTCGACGCCGCTGTCGAGGATATCCTCAAGCGCGGCCTCTTCAAGGAGCTCGTCCAATGGGACCTCACGCCCTTCGAGCAGCCCCTCCTCGCCCGCTCGCCCTCTCTCCAGCGCTTCCTCGCCATGCGGCACCTCCACCGCCAGAGCGAGGACGTCGCGCAGGAGTACCAGGCGCACGACCAATACAACCGCGCCGCCTTCCGCGCGGACGCCTGCTCGCCGCAGCACTTTAACAGCTTCAAGTTCGTATTCAGCCAGATCGACGCGCGGAGCGGCGGCGCGTTCCACGGGGGCAAGGTGCGGCGGTTCTTGGACGCGGGCTGTGCGCCGGGCGCGTTCGCGGAGTATGTCTTGAGGGAGAACGAGGATGCTGTGGGGACGGGACTCACGCTGTCCCCGGGGGCCGGGGGCCTCCGGATGCAACTTGACTCCAGCCTCCTTAGGCGTTTCGACGTGCAGTACGGAGATGTGCGCGACTTCGCTATGGGGCGGGAGACACTCGGTGCATAGTGTCTCGCCTGTGGACCTCAGTCCTTAGCATGCTGAACGGTTTGCAGGAAATGTGCCCACGGAGGGCTTCGACCTCGTCACCGCCCACGCTGTGATGATGCTCGTCGACGACGCCATACGCTGGAACGACTCGATCGGGTTGGTGTATGCGCAGCTCCTACTCGCCTTCCAGCACCTCGCGGCGGGTGGTGCGCTCGTCACGAGCTTACGGGCACGCCCGCTCGCCTGGGTCGTCGATATCGTGCACCTCTTCCGACGGGCGTTTGAAGACGTCCGCGTGCTCAACCCGACGTACCAGGCGAGGCGGCCGTACGTGTACGTCGTCTGTCGCGGTTTTCGAATGGATGCGGCGGGCCAAGAGCGCGAGGAGTGCCTTCGCCGCCTCCGCGCGTGCGTGGATTTTCTAGAGGGAGCAAGTATGCCTCACACGCTCTCAATTCCTGCGCACGATACATATGGCTGACGTGTGGACCATGATGTAGCTGGGCCAGTTGAAGACTCGGAGCACGGTGCAGCGAACATCCCACGTCTCTGCGGCTCCCCGGGCGAGACCGTCCCGGAGGAGGTGTGTACGGATTTCCTCGATCTGTTCGACAACGTCTGGAAGAGGAAGTACGCTGCCACCCGCTCTAATTTTGAGAAGGTGCTCCAGAAACGCGCGAGAGGTTTGTGCACTTCCTTCAGAACGCGCTGCCAAGCTCTATGTCCTAATCTTGGAGCAGGCTACAGCACGAGCTCAGAGGAGAAGGTGACTGGTGACGGCACTGGTGATGGGAACCCCAGTCCAACTACGAACTACAGGCCCCCTGGAGCTAGCAGGTGGCCCGTGAGTCCTGCCGTCCGTCCCGCCATACCATTCTGCCGGTGGACTCACACATTGACTCTGCACAGACTCCGACGGTGCAGCCTGACGGGTGCGGCCCCTTCAAATGGCAAAGCCGCGCGAAGACAGTGGCGGGGCCCGACAGCTACCAGGCGCGTCGTAACCAGATGAAGGCCGGGCCGAACGCGATGTTCAGTCGCAAGGACACCGGGGGCAAAGGTGGCGGTGCGGACCGCGCGGGATCGTGGAGGAGGACCTAGTCGGGCGGCGGGGATCCACTGGGCGAGTCGTGGGTGGACGCATGTATCGATGTAGTGATTGTGATGAATATCTGTCGTGAAGGGTTTCTTGGCGTACGTATTCGTTGGGTGCTCAATGTTGTGCGTTCTGGTCGAAGTTGGATCGTCGCTATTCACGAGGGAGGGGCGCTATCGAGCAGGCCGTTGGTTGAATATTGTGTAGAACACCCCTTCACGTCCTCGTGCCGCCTACACCTAAGGTATCACCGTGGCAGACGAACCGGCATCAATTGAGGGGAGGATCAGCCCGGTTGCAAGACAGTAGAATCAGTATACGTCCCGGCAAACCTTATGTGGGTGTTCCCTTCTGCGTGTACGTCTTCTACCTTCATCCCCGAATGTAGCGCCTGCTGGTGTGTCAGGGATAAGTCAGGAGGCTTAGCTCCCTCGTCAAGGTGTGTGTATGGCGGGCAGCACGCTCCGATTCTGCCTGTGGGGAAGCAGTACTGTAGGATACTTCAGTATGTATGATCCATAGAGGGAGCCTACACGCCCGAGCGGCCTCAGACTCCTTCTTGGGTGGCTATCCTCCCGCAGCTTCTGCTCGCCTCACGGAAACCTCGTGCCCGCGCCACGGTCATCTCCTGCAGAAGGGCCATGCTTCCGCAGTGACCCCAAGCCCGCAGCACAAAACCGAGAGGAAGAGGATGCGAACCGCACTAAACGCCTACGATGGATCCCGTCGCTGCCGCCCCGCACTTCACCACGATCGCCGAAGTCGACGCGGCGGTCGAGGCCAACGCCGCCCTCGAGCGCATACAGCTCGAGGGCATCCCCGACTACATCGGCCCACGACTGACGGCCTTCGAGACCCCGTTCTTCGAGCGATCGCTCGAGCTCCGCCGGCTCACCTTCCTCAAGTACTTCTACGGCCGCAGCCAGGAGGTGACGCGCGTGCACGCGCAGGAGCGCGCGCGCAACCGTGCGGCGGCGTGGGACAGCGCGCGCTCGCCGCGCAAGTACCTGGACTCGTTCCGGAAGGCGTTCCGGGACATCAACGACGCGAGCGGCGATGCGTTCGGGCACAAGGTCCGCCGCTTCCTCGACCTCGGGTGCGCGCCCGGCGGGTTCGCGACGTGGCTGCTGAAGAACAACAACAGGAAGGCGCGGGGCACTGGCATCACCCTGTCGTCGGAGGCGCGCGGCCTCCGGCTGCAGCTTGAGCCCAGTCTCCGAGGGCGGTTCCAGGTGTATTACGAGGACGTGTGCAGGGTCGCCATGGGGCGCGTCGCGCTCGGTATGTAACGGCACACGTTCATGCGCGGGACTTGGCCGGCTGACGGCGGGCGCAGGAGACATGCCGAGGCAGGGGTATGACCTCGTCATCGCGAACGCCTCGATCACGCTAGCGGAGGACAGGGTGCCGTGGAACGACGCCATCTGCCTGACATATGCGCAGCTCCTGCTCGCCTGCCGGCACCTGGCGGACAATGGCTCCCTGGTCCTAAGCATCAGAGCACGCCCGTTGCGCTGGGTGGTGGACATCATCCAGATGTTGCGCGGCGTCTTCAGGACGCTCATCGCTGTTAACCCCCCATACCAGGCACGGAGGTCGTTCATGTACCTCGTGTGTAGGGGGTTCCGGGCGACCGGGGACGACCGGTATCGATATGAACGTCGCCTCCGCAAATGTGTTGGGTACCTAGAGAATACCAGTAAGATACTCGAGTATTGCATGCCATAACTCAGCGACTCACTGGCTGCGACTCGGACTTGGAAGGTGGTCCCGTGGATGCGCCTTCTGGCGGCACGGCCGACATCCCCCTTCTATGCGGGGAAAAGGACGACCCTGTTTCGGAGGAAATGATCGAGTACGTCGTGGGCCTGTTCAAAGATGGGTGGCGACGCCAGTACGCCGCGATCCGAGCCAACTATGATAGCGTGCTTGCCCAGGACGCTGCCGCCGGTGCGTTTCCCGCTTGCGACACTGTATACAATATAAAGAGCGCACCGTCTCACAGATATCACGAGTGTCGCGGGAGAGGAGAGAGCGTCCGACGGGGAAGTAGGAGTATCGCAGGACCTGTCGCAGCTGGGATCTTCGTGAACGCTCATATGCGATCTAACAGGCCATGCACGTACCGAGAATTATGCAGGCACATTTGTACGATAGATATGTGATCTTAGACTCTGTCCTACGCATGCCCTGACATAAGCGCGACAATGGCATTCGAGGGACCATGCGTATCGACGCCCGCAGTCAGCCGCCATAGACACCAACCCAGGACACCGGTGAGTGGTTCAATCAGAATCCGACCCATTGTAGACAGGCATGGTTGGAAGGGAGGTCGAACAATCTCCGGATCCAGCGATTCAGCCCGTGCAGCGGATTGGCCACGTCCTCCTAAGATACGTGTGCGTCGCATTACGGTAGGGCTCGCACGCTGCCTGCCTCGCAACTCGCCTTCGCGTCGTACCTACGTATCATGATGAATGACGAGAACGTATACGGGCGCGACGCGGACAAGGAGGTTTACACCGGAGTAGTGCCCTTCGGTTGTTTCTCGGTAAGAGCTGTCCAAACCGTGCACGTAATCGCCGGCGGGGGCCATGGGCGCGGGTTCTTGAACATACGCCACGTACTTGGCTATAGAATAAGTGTCTATGCCTGTGTTGTGGGTCTGGGCTGGCGCGACTGCGAGCGGTGATGGTCCATGGCAGTTGCGAACTGATGATGGATGCCAACGAAAGTCTCCGCGTTGAGGGGCGGGGGCTGATTAGCGGGGTCTTGACACGCATCGAGGGTTCATCTTTGGAAATTGCTCTTGTTATGTTGCATAGCTCCACGGACTCACTGTTCGCTATACACCATGTCCCCCAGATCCCTGTCCAATAATCCGTCATACTGAGTGGACTGGCGTACCCATGGAAAGCCCGCAGCATACTGTCTGCGACTCTGCGTGCAGTCAGTGATTTTCGGCTGACGCTTCCGTTAGGCGGGTGAATCGTGTTCGCTGGGAGGTTCGCAATTGGTTGTCAAGTCCGCGCCCAATGTGCTTGGAGATCCGAGCTGGCCTGACGCCAGCGAGCGCAAAGATCCATAAAGCGTGTGTATACAAGTATCGTGCAAGTATCAGCCCCAAGCAGCAGTTGTACTATGAGGCGGATCAGCCATCAACCGTGGAGGACGATAGCCATTAGTACGAACCTATAATTCACAATTAGATGACCATCTGTCGCGAATGACTAGGGGCCGTCAGTTGAAATTGTGGCATCTGCGGAGGGATCAAAGACGCACTTTAAAGAGATTTGATACGGTATCGTCTGGCGCGGGAGAGAACGCGAGGTTGATATACGTGAACTGAGGGGTCGGTCAGGCTCGCCTTGCGGACGAGTGTGCCAGCAGCGTGCTCACCAGCGGATCCCCCGCCTTCCACCCTAGCTCCTTCCTCAAGAACTGAATGACAGCCTGGAATCGATTCGACGCGGTGATCTTGTAGAAGTTCTGCTTCATTATCGGCGCATTCCCGACCGCCTTGAACCGCACGACGACTGGAACATGGCGGCGACAAGCCTTCAGCGACGACTCGCGTGCAGACCCCCGTAAAGTGCGCACCTTTGATTGGGTCCTTCTTTCTGTATGCTTCAAGGGCGTCCTGGGCTTCCTGCATCCTGCCTGCGGTGTCGCTCGACGTCCATGCCGAGGGCAAAGCGCGAAATTGTCTGCTGTCGGCCATGCGGTGTGTTTGCGTTCGCCGTTTTCGGTCCCGCGCGCTTTCCCGGCCCGACCCACGGCAGAGGCCGACAGCGACGCGGACGCGGGACGATCCAGCTCAACGCTTTTCTCTTCTTCTTCTGACGACGACGACGAAGGCAGCTTCGCAGACCTTGGTACAGCATAACCTTGCCCCTTTTTTGCACACCTATGTTCCAAAGCTCTCATGCATGAAGTCTCGGCTTTGAACCTTGAAGGTTCATAACGCACTCCTCGAGACAGCAATATGGTACCGCAACGCCTTCAAGGCCACGAGACTACCTCTGCAGCCCTTCTTTACGACCGTCAGCAAGAAGTGTTCGAAGCCAGTCGTTAACTCGCACCTCAGGAATCTAGTTGCGCGAGGGATAGATCATGGCATATGTGGTACGTTAGGCCATTCTATCCAATATCCCCCTGTTTCACTGCCCCCGTACGTGGAAGATTAGTGCGGTTCGAGACGTCGCTCGTACCACCGAGAACGGTCCCGGAGGTTGGCTTAGTATGGCTACTCTTTCGCGCTCGCTTCTTGCTATAACAATCACTCCAGAGCGCAAGTGACAGTCGGATGTCATTTCTATGGCCCCGCAAGTACGCGCTTGCTGCTTAGCTTGCTGCCTGCCTGCTCTACTCCCGCCAGTGGTTGCCTTCCTGTATCCGAAGTCGGCGGCAAGGTATTGCGAGGATTCACCCTGTCTGGCTACGGCTCCCAGTCTATCATGCTTTCTGCTCGCGACCCCAATGGCGATTAGTTATTTGCCTCTCGTTGCAACGCTGTTGCGTCT
This sequence comes from Fomitopsis schrenkii, assembly GCA_000344655.2. Lineage (NCBI taxonomy): Eukaryota > Fungi > Basidiomycota > Agaricomycetes > Polyporales > Fomitopsidaceae > Fomitopsis > Fomitopsis schrenkii. The sequence continues at coordinate 11,424 of KE504292.1, read as the reverse complement.
CCACAGCGATTAGCAAATGTCGTCAGCATCGCTCGCGGTATGCAGCATGGCTCATCAGCTTCACTACGCATCGAGACACCGGCAAGTATCGTATCGGCGATTTACACAGTAACACACTTGGTCACAGCATATGGCAGTCGCCCCGGCTGCAGTCGTATCCAGAGCAGCAGCTGAACTGAACTGAATTTATCCCAGCGATCGTTCGCATGCATACGTATGCTCATACATACGTAGTCCCCTTACGACCGCGCGGGCTACCCTGGGTCACACGAGCTATCCGTTCGTTCGGGATTTGCCGTCATTTCTAGGCCTCAGACCGCAGCGTTGCCTTCGCAATCCATAGTCAGGACCAGGACAATCCATCGGTCAGATAAGTCAACTGTTGCCACCAAGTTGTTGTCACCAGGCTATCATTATCCGTTTCTCAAGAGCTCACCGGTCATCGCTCGCCGTCACTGCCAGCCAGATGGGCAGGTCGAGGCGGTACCCAAGTACGCAAGCAGCAGCCTTGCCTGGATTCGACAAGTCTCTTTTGTCTACATAGTTGTCCCGAGTCTCTTGGTATGAGATCTGGTGTACAAAGAAAGGTCCTAGAACGGTTGGACCTAAATCTTTCAATTTCCCGTGTTGCGTTCGGTGTAGGCACTCGAGATCTTTGGCATGGTACCACCGTCGCACAAACATTGCGTCCGGACTGTTTTACTGATCCGGCCGCTCACTCTGATCTTTCCCCAAACAGGCAATCCTCATGTGTCAAGTAAACTCCCAGTCTCACAGTCGGGGGCTGTGCAGCCACCTCGAGGCCACCGCGGTACCGCCTCTTTTGTCCACTATCCTCTCGGTTCGCCCACTACGTCCAGAGACGAGTACACCGCCCACCTCTTTCGAGCTCTAGGATCCTCGGGGAGTAGTCAGGTCGCACTGCATGTGCTTTCCCCAGCGTGATGGTTCTGAACCCAGAAGCATGCGGACGGAGCCGCCATAGGATCGCGGTGTTACTCGTACCACGCGTACCGCTCCTAGCCCGGATTCTTCGAGCGCTCCCGGTGCCGCATCTTCATCTGGGAGCGGGTGACAGATAAGCAGAAAACAGATGGACCACACAATAAGTATGGCGACGGTGCCTGTGGTTGTAGCCCACCTATCCCCCGAAGGTCCTCCAGCCCGCCGCCCTGGCCTGGGTAGTAGAACGATGTCCTCTGCGGTCTCCGCATCCCTGCAGGCACTCGCTTCCCATGGAGCAGCCGTCAAGTGAGTAGCAATATCTTCCTCCACATGTCTGCGCTGAGCGATTTGTCGTCTGCGCGCAGCGCCATGACCCGTACGTGCAATACGTGCTTCCATGAAGCTGGCGTACTAACGCTCGTGCGACCAAGTTGCCGGCCTCGCTGCCCTCGTCTACGATCATATCTTGACGGTACGCTTGGGTCGTCTGCCAGTCATACGTCGCCGCTCACATGTGTGTAGTTCGGCGATGAGGTAGATTTTGGACTTCGCGGTATTGTGACGGATCTCAAACGGCTTCACTTAGGTGAATCACATCTGGAACGAACGGTTGGGGCTCGTGTCCGTCATCTTCCTTTTGGTGCGTGCCCCGAGCCTGTCAATTCTGCGCCATGCCTCATGTATTATTCTAGAATCGATACATCATGTACGTTCTCCGGACTCGCCTGGGTATGTTCGTTCATTAAGGTGTCAACCGCCTCCACAGACCCCTGGTGCTCGCCATTGATGTCTACGGTTCGTCTTCGATCTATACTATGGTGTCATGTCGTCTCATAGCGCGGACAATCATCAGAAACCATGGGTCTCACAAGACACGCCTCAGCGGACATGGTGCGCTCATCTTGCCACACAAGTCTTGTCTGCGCGTTCTTATGGTCGTTCACAGTTCTGCAAGGTATGGACCATAGCGCAGAGCTACGTCACCATCGCGTCGTTCATGTCCATCCATGGTGAGCACTGGCTGTGTCCCCACTGCCCGCATCGTTTCTCAGCTGCTGCGTAGCGATTGTCGCATGGCGGCTGTACGCGTTGCATGGTGGGCAGGCGTGGATACGTAGAGTGCTGTGGATCGCCGTAGTGCTGTACGTCTCCAGCTCAACTGCGATCATCACCGTCAGTCTCGTCCCGATCGTCGGTGCGTCATGCTTCGCGGTTTGCGGCTCCCATGGGGCTCTGATGTTGTTGTCGTACAGAGGACCTCAAACCGTTCCACCATCAGTGTGTCAGCTCCGTCAGTATCATCCCCCGCTGAACCTCGGGTGCGTGTCTGACTTGAAGCAGATCCCGTCCTATCTCTGGGTCGCATGGCTACCAAGGTGCGCGATGTACGAGTTCAGCTTGATGGATGGTGTGCTAACCTATCTCTGCAACTCCCGGTAGTGTCGTCTTCGAGACACTTCTCTTCGGCCTCACAGTCGTAGCCATGCTTCGCCAAGAGAAGCGCCGATCATTCACTACACTGTCTCTTCTTTTATATCGTGATGGTGAGCACCCTCCCGTTTGTATCGCCTCCCGGTGCTCACAAGTTTGATCAAAGGAATGTTGTACTTTGTCGCTGTCACAGGTATGTGTTATACCTCAGCTTTATCAAGCCGGGACTCTGACCGTCGATCTACAGTCTGCTCTCTATTCTCGCTCCTGTGAGTACTCTTCATTCACGCAGATTGAGCCAGGCTCACAGGCTCTATAGTGTATGGGCACTAGCGCCACCATCCTTGATCGGACTTGCTCGATATTTCGCGCTCGCTATGGTGAACATTGCTGGCTCGCGACTGGTCCTCAACCTCAAAGGCTTCAGAGCCTCCCGCCTCAGCGTGGACTTCGTATCCGCCTCCTCCTCGATCGCTACCTTCGAGCCTGCGCTCACCCCTCCGCCCGTAAAGTCCGCGCCGCGACAACGATATCTAGAATTCCGAGACGCAGAAGAGCTGGACGTGCGGTATGCAGAGGAGGAGGAACTGGACCTCGAGATGTATTCCATAGAGCGGGACTGCCAGCAGCTGGGGACGAAGTTGATGCATGAGTCGTTGTCGTTTGAGCATTTGTAGTATTACCGCTGTCACTACGTTGTATCAGTAGGAGCTTATGGGTTATCTTGAGCGACGAGTGCATATCGCTGTCGCCTACATACTATTACTCAACTTGACGGATTTCGATGCAAACCTCGGTGTTGGCTCAAACCACCCACCCGGCTGATGCTGACTCAACCACTACTTCCGCGACCGTATATGCGGGCTGAGCCTTCATGGAATTGGCTTCATTGAGGATGCACCGACCCAAACGCAGCAATTTAGTCTTCTCCCTAGGCCGTCAGCGGACGGTCATTTTACAAAAGCCGGCGGACGCTATTAGGAGTAAATAACTCCTTGGTGACTAGCCTACAGCAACACGTTCGAAGGGTGCGGTACTGAATCGCGTACCTCTTTATGTACATGCAGGCGACGAGCTCGACGAACACATAGCTGAGTATGGCTTTGTGAGAAGTGCACCGAAAACGGGGACCCGAACTATGTGACGTACAAATCATGAGGGTGACCTCCCTTGGATGGACAGCTTCGTGATAGCATCCCTGACTTCTTTCATCATCTCCGGACTCATAGAGTTCGAAGTGATCTGCACTGAGCCTCCCGGGATGCCAAAGACCGGCACATCGATGGTACGCCCAGGTCCGGATGGAACCTCTTCGCCTACGCCAACGTCCAACTCGATATCCGAGTCTCCCTGCTCTTGCACGTCTTCGTGATCCACCTCTGCGAGTTCGAAGACCTGGAGGGCCTTCGCCTTGTCCTCCGCTGACATCTGTGTCACTTTTCTACCAGAGTGCGGCTTGCAAATGGCCTTGTGTCGTGGCCAGTCCTACCAGCAGTGCGACACTAAGTCAGCAAGATTGTACATGCGTAAGGATACGGAGTCTCACCTTCCTCTGGCACTCAGTGCTACAATAGTGTGGCTTGAGGTCCGGTGGGCAACGCCCACCACAAGCACGCAGAATGGCCTTCTTTTCTCCGCGAATGCCGCACCCCTCCGCCGCACATAGTCACTCGGGTTCTTATCGACTTTCTGCTGGCGTTTTCGCTCTTCCGCGTGCATCTCTGCGAGACGGCGCGAGACGGCACGCCATAGCGGGAGGAGTCGTTTACCGCGCTTGGCAGTCTGCTCGATGTCTACGCCCAGTTCGCCGCCAATCTGACGGAGTTTTGTACCGACGAGTATGGTTATTGGGGAAATAAGCCCCAGTTCGACACTGGCGTTCGCGTGATGTGCTGCCAGTAGTAGGTATTCGACGGGGGACTGGCCAAAGCCGAAAGCAACCGTTTCCGGGCGAGACCACCGTCGTTCATCGGCCTCCAGATGAGAACGTTCTGATTGCGGCGTGAAAAACTTCTCGAAGTAAGCTTTCGCAGCGCAGGAGTGAGCTTGTGCTTTCATCGTCTCTGATATGGCCCCGCCCACGTAACTTTCGTACTCTGGGGTGATAAGGCAGTCGAGAGCCGTGAGCGCACCCTCATTACTCTGGCAGCGCATCGAGCATCCGCTGAGGTATCTAGCAAGATTTTCTCAGAGGGAACCGATCCATAACAAAGAGAGGTTGCTCACCTGATCGCCAGATCAAGTATTGCCTCGGGATCACCGAATTGTGCTTTTGGCACGAGCGTGGGCGATTGACTATTAGTGAGGTGTTCCGAGAGGGCCTCAAGTTCTGTACGCCAGTCATGATCCATGCTATAACTGTGCAGGCAACCTTGCTGTATGCTCAGATACCTCTCCATGTTGGGGTAGAATGCCATATTTTCGTCTATCTCGAGCACCTCGAGAGTTGTACGAGGAACCTCCATCGGAGCGTTGCAGCGTGTCAAGGCGTACAGGCGGCTTGGTGAGATGTTGCACCGACAGCGAGGCAAGGAGCAGAGTATACGCAGCTGAGGCTTTTAGAGTTCGAATAAATGCTCAAGCGCTCACCCTCAGCCACGCGGGTAATTTATCCGTGTTAAGTAGTAGCCTATGTATATGAGGCAGCAGGCGATGCTCTCCAGAAACAGCAACGCGCAGTGGTAGAGCAGGTGTGTGCAGCGGGCCATGGAAGAGTGATCTCGGTCGCAGCCACGCCATGCGACTAGCTACCAATAAAATTACTTACCGAGCGCCTCTAAGTGTTGTCACCGGCGCGGCGACACTACACCGCCAACTTCAGATGACCTGGGCCAGAGGTGGACGGCCCACGTGGAGTCAGCTAGCCGGTCCACCTGTGCCAGCACTGGTGTCAGATGGGATCCACAGCAGTGGCGCGAGACGGGTTGAGGCTGACGACGTGTGGCCTACAGCTCGCTTCGATGTGGTACACAGATCGACAACCAACTGTATATACACAGACAACCTCTATGCACGTGGTGAACCAAAAATCGGGCTGCCGAGTAGATGTACGCCACGTCATCCGACCTACTGGCAGCCAGCTCGCAACTTCCCTCAGAGACTGCGTTATGAAGCTCATACCTCCTCCCGTTCCTGAGCTGTAGTGCTCCGTGTTGTAATACACGTCCATGTTGGGGGACTTCGCTGACCTTGGATGGTGGCTATGTGGTCCTCGAGCTGTTTGCTCCATGGTTATCCATGTCATTGTTATGGGGGACACGGCTGGCCAACACTTCCTCTCTCCGAGCATTCTGTAGCCAGTACTTCACTCTTACCTAACGTTCACACACTCAAGGTGAGTTCACCACAGCTTTGGGACGAACCAAACGCTAATCGGCCCGGGGCTTGGTCTTTGCAGCGGTTTACGGGTTAACAGCAAATAGCGAGTACACAAACTTGAAGGAACAAGAACCGTGACGGAACAGTGACCACACGATGCACCTGTCTATACGCGAACCACCGCTCGGTGAGCAAGTCGAATGTTGAGTGGTGTCCGCTGCTGATGCCGCTATGATGGCAGCCGGCTCTCAGATCTCAAAGCTCTGGGCCTCTGGCGTTGGCCCTTGACGCCTGCCTCATACGGTCATACCTGCCCACGTTTGACACCGTCGTCCGGTGCGCGCATCATATGCCCATTGGATACACTTACTGGGTTGGACAGAGCTGGTTGCCGAGTGTAGCCTTGCATGGCCAGCATTCTTCGACTTGTTCAAGCTGAGAAAGTTGAGGTTGTGACCGGGTCCTGGGTCAGAAGGTGAGTAGTGGGTACTGTCACGGTCAAAGCAGGCAGACATTGACTGACCCGTACAACAAGAAGGCCGTACCATCACGTAAACGGAGCACACTTCTCGACACTCTCACCGTGTCTTGTCCAGCCTTGGTGCAATTTATCTAACGTTCATGCTGTTGCCACAATGCGAAACTGATACCTATTTGCTCGCGACAGGTGGCCCGTCGAAGGAAATGGCGTAACCGCCTTGTTTCGTGGTATTAGCAATGATACATGTTCTCGATGTATGCACATAGCATAGGGATGAAGTCAGCCTGAGAGCTGCCATGATGCGATTATATTCTTGCCTGTACTGCACGGATGCGACGTACACGACGTGGGCCAACAAGCACAGGAGAGAATAAAGAATAAAATACATATTTATTCCATACGCTGGGCCTAGTGCGCTGCCCACCCGAAGCCAGCCTGGCGTCGATGTGGGTACATAATGATATGGATATGAATCGGTCCCATTCCCTTCCACAGAAGCGTTCATCTGTGGTCCATCTATGTACAGCTGGGTCACCGCGATGGGACACGTTGGTGATCGATCTGGCTACGGGCTGGGTGGAAGATGGCGGTGTAGGTGACCGTTGCACTTTGTGGTACGCTCCATACCAGTGTGTCGTCGCGCTCAAGACTGATAGGACGCATGACACACATGGAGGCTATTCAAAGGAGATTCAGCAATATGAGCCTGTATTTTACAGTAGCACACGATACGCGAAGTGAGACAGACGAGTACCACCTTAGCACAGTGATTCGCGCTTGAGTAGACTCCAGGAAGTCATGCTCAAGCACACCTGAGGAAGGGCAAGCGTCAGCTGAAGCTTAGTCAGGGCAAGTCCAGGACAGAAAAATATCCGCACCTGTATCACCAAAGCGCAATATGTCAATCTTCACCACCAGTGTCACCGCGCCGGCGTAATTGATCGCGTATGACTTCCCAGTGCCCATTCATCAACCAATATCGATCCGCGCATCCGAGATCGTCGACGGAGGGGAAGACGGCTTTGGTGAACGACCACGGGGGTTCCAACGTGACGCCTGCATCCGTACGTAGTACTTCATAGAAATCATCGCGGTGGCAGAGAAGTTGCAGGGAGCTCGCCGACTGCGCTAGCGTGAGCGGCTCTGCGAGCGGATCGCGTATATAATCATCCAGCCATAGGAACGCAAGTTGCGTGAGACCGGTCAGCTGGATATGTCGAGTCAGAGATCTTGCCGTGCGAGGAATGGATGTAAAGAACGTGTCGACTTACCAGTGTGTTCAGTGAGTTGCTGATCGGTGCTCTACCGTCGAAATAATCGACCCACAAGCGGAGAGCTGTCAAAGACTTCGGAATGTATTGGTTGAGCATGCCAGACTTGAGCATCTCAGCTGCGTCGTCATGATCGCACGTCAGATCGAGGCCGAGCACCTCTAGCTGTGGCAGCGAAGAGAGGGAACCCAGGAGTGGACGCATAAACTCGATACTTCCCCAAGGCTCGCTCCAGTCGAGACATCGAAGCTTCTTCTTGGAGAGGAGAAAGGGTGTAAGCTTCTGAAGTTCATTGATAGCGGCAGTGCCGCCGTCGTCGTCGTCGGGCGGAGCAGCCAAGGCGAGCTTCAGGTGAGTGAGGTGACGGAACGCCTCGGGGTTTGCTGCTAGCGCTGTTAATAGCACTGAGGTTTGCGAAGGGTCTCCCTCGGAGCTGATCCACAGCGATTCGAGTCGAACACAATTCTCGAAAAACACAGTGACCTTATCGAGATTGGAGGCCTGGCGAATGCCTAGATGCACTAAGTGTTGCAGGGTAGCTTGGGGGATACTCCAAGCTGTATATCCAGGAATCTCGAGGTGAGTCAAAGGCGAGCCGGCGTGCATGTCCATGAGCGTGGACAGAGAGTATTTGTGACGCTCAGGGTTCAGGAGCAAGTCGTCTTTTGAAGTGGGGAACAGGAAACGATATGGGCCTTGTAGCGTCAGGCTTCTGAAAGGCATTTGTTTCCAGTGAGCGATGACGTCGGCACATTCGAACCTAAGTGATTTTCAGATCACAACCTTGCTGACGAGTGCTGATTCAAACTTACGGCAACGCGCACTCGCGAAGTCGGGGGCAATACGCTACCATTGTATCCAGAAGTGATGCATCCGGTGCCGCGTAGTAAAGTGAGCCTTCTGTATACCATCGGATAGTGCGCAGATTCTTCAGTGACGGAAGTGCTTCTATTAAATGCCCTTCATGGGCAGTTAGTCAAGGAAGTGACTAGTAATCTACAGCACCAGGACAGCAGCAAACACGTCACTCACCTAGCATGGACTTATGGTCTTCGTGCCTGGTTGCAAAAGCAAGAACATATAAATGTTTGACATGCGAGGCGAATACAGGATCCTTGATCATGGTGCATAACAGCATGCGCGACGACTCGTGTGCGCGTGCGTGGTCTTCAGGCGACGAGATATGCCCGAGACCATACGCAACCTGCCAGGGGCCGAAGTGGAGTCGTACTGTTGCAAACAGCAGTGGAGCTGCGAGGTCGTGGAAGAGGCGCGAGACGAACAGGCACTGTCGTGCCGTGGTGCCAGTGTCCGAGATGTAGCTGAATACGAGCCGCCACAGCTCTACTGGGATTCGTGATGTGGTACTCAATTGAGAATGATGGCCCTTGGACCCCAACATGATGGCAGGGTGCTATAGTAGCAGTTGGGATTGCTATGCTGGTCACGGTTGTGGTAGCGCACCTCCATCTAGATATCTTCGTTTCGTCAAGCCGCTAGCTTGTGTACGTCGTGACAGCTACCGCTACCGTCGTGTTGAAGGGGCAATATGTAGGTGCACCGCAGATATAGAATTGCAGAGGGTTCATATTCGTCGATGTTGAGAATCGGATCTGAGTCGGAGGCAATGAACTTGTTGATGGTTGTGGTCACCAACATCGCACGCCACATTGCCGACTACGACGGCAGTTGAACTTGAACTCCAGCTCACGTTCAGACAGACAATGTCAATTCACAATGAAGTCCACAAGACAGTGATATATAGGTGAGAAAACACAGTCATGCATTATCCATACCCAGGCTAGTGCCCCTCAAGCTGCTAGCTGATTTAGCATTCCGAAGCCGAACTGGCAACTTGCTCGAAGTACAAGTTTCACGGAAGGTTCACTGCCAATGCTTGAGAACTCACTCTCTTAGAACCTCGCGTCTAGCTTGGGGAGGTGCAGTCTTTATGTGTGAGATCTTATGGCTAATTGACTTCCAAGCTCATGGGTCCGGCGGTCGAGTGCGTGGCATTTGCTGCGAGTCGTGAAGCCGTATGCATCTCGACCAATAGCCTGAGGTCAGGTACGCTATGCGGAAATAATGTTGAAAGGCTCGGACTCTGTGTGGGTACCAAGCCCCACCTCTGAATTGAATCGAGTGTTATTATAAGGTGAGCACATAGACTGTCTATGGAACGGTTATTTTCGAAAACAGACGGAAGAGGATAGTGTGGAAGATGACCTCAGATTCTCCGTGTCTCGCTACGCTATGATCAATGAGACGGAAAGGTGGGTCAGCACGGTTTCTGTCATTCTCGGATGCGTATGTGGGGCACCTCGGGTCTTACTGTCGTTCTCACAAACCCATACATATAAGACTTGAGGAACCGCGAACCTTCTGAGAAAGCTGACATCATGTCCCCCATTCACGATAAAATATGGCTAGTCACGGGGGCGAGCTCAGGCATTGGGCTTTCCCTTGCCCGGTATGCGCTCTCGCAAGGCGACAAGGTACGCTGCATCGCTTCGTGAGCACTGCTGTATCTCAAGCTTATACATCCTGAGCATAGGTGATTGCGACAGTGAGATCTATGTCCAAATTTCCGGAGATCTTGCAGAAGATGGGAGGACAGCCTCTGCTACTGGACCTCATTGCGTCCGATACGGACATCCGCAGAGTCGGTGAGGAAGCGTTAAAGCTCTATGGGAGGGTGGACGTCCTGGTCAATAATGCAGGATGGGGTGTAGTGGGACCTGTGGAAGAGCTCGAGTAAGTTTCGCTCCGTATGACCGTTTGAGGCACGCCAATGATGAGTCCGATAGCATGGACGATGTACGCAAGGCCTTCCAAACCATGGTGTTCGGCGCTATCGTGCTCACCCAAGCGTTACTGCCCCACTTCCGAGAGCGAGGCGCCGGGCATATTCTGAACGTCAGCTCTATCGGGGGGTTCGGCGCGGGCGCGAGTTGGGGCGCATACTGCGCGGCGAAGGCATCACTTGACCTCTTCTCCGAGTGCCTCAGTATGGAGGTCGCCAAGTTCAACATACGTGTCCTCATCATCATGCCCGGCTACTTCTCAACGAACTTCTTCTCCTCCGCAACGTCTACATACAAGCACGTGGAATCCACCGTCTACACGGAGCCTTCACAAGGCTTTGGTACGCTGGAGGCGCTTCCGCAGGCACATGTCGCGGCAGGGCAGATAGGGGACGTGGAGAAGCTTGCAGCACGCGTCTTCGAGGTTGTGCATGGTATCGGGGTGGCGAAGGGGATTGTTGAGGGACAGGGTGGTAGGCGAGAGTGGATTCGCGTCCCGTTGGGGCCCGACTGTGGCGAAGGGATGCTACAGAAAATACGGGTGCTCAAGGAGAACGCAGAGGCCTTTGAGCCGATCTGGAGGTCGACTGATGTGGAACCGGAGAGGCTCAGGTTCTTCCCGCGCGGTTGACCCCGGCACCGTGACTAGAACTCATTATGCATCAGTATCATCTGTAACACTGTATACGACCCACTCGACCATGCCACTGATCGTGGCTGAGTACAGAAGGGTACTGGCTTCAAGTCAGACAAATGAAGCGCACGGTATCGATCGTGACATTCCGCGTGTAGGCCATCTCAAACTTCACATATGTACTTGCTCCCTACCGCCACTCTGGTGTCCACTCGAACGGCGAAGCCATTGATCAATGCTTCTCTAGCCATACCAAACACATTTCGGGAGTGCGGTTCATCAGGAAAAAGCGCTAGGGATGATATCACTTTTAGAAGATCTGGAAGAGTCCCTGAGTAGCGCCAAACTGACCAAACCGGGGAGTACAGTGTCAACACTTCTCATAAACAGGTTGCCGGTTTATGAGACAATTTAGAGTGCGGCATACACTCTGTATATCAATGGATATCTCGAATACTGGTCTGATATTGGGCGTCTAATGCTTCATTTGGGAGCTTTGTGGGCCGTACTTCTGAGCAGTCTAGAACACTCTTTATTGTG
>KE504291.1:17080-61098 GCA_000344655.2 Fomitopsis schrenkii | reverse complement strand
GGTATCGCCAACTTCACCAACGTCGCCGCGACCTTCAAGGGTATCATCCGCGCGCTCAAGGAGTACAAGACCCCGCTCATCAACCACAACGTGAAGATCTACGTCCGTCGTGGTGGCCCGAACTACCAGGAGGGTCTCAAGGCCATGCGCCTCCTCGGCGAGTCGCTCGGCGTCCCTATCAAGGTGTATGGTCCCGACACCCACATCACCGAGATTGTCCCCCTCGCGCTAGGTGTCGCCGGCAAGCCGAAGAACCCCGTGCACTCGATCGCCCCGACGCCCGTCGGACCGCCCTCGCCCACTATCAAGGCGAGTGCTGACCCCGTTGCGACCATCGGTTCGATTGGCCCCGACGGCGAGCGTGCACAGCCGAACGACCAGATCGTCCGCTTCGACAACCTCGAGAAGTCGGGTGCGCGCCCGTCCTACCGTCCTTTTGACAACCGCACACGTGCGTTCGTTTACGGCCTCCAACCCCGTGCAATCCAGGGCATGCTCGACTTCGACTACTCGTGTGGCCGTGAGACGCCCTCCGTCGCCGCGATGATCTACCCCTTCGGCGGCCACCACATCCAGAAGTTCTACTGGGGCACGAAGGAGACGCTCCTGCCTGTGTACACGAGTGTCGAGGAGGCTGTCCGCAAGCACCCCGACGCTGACGTCGTCGTCAACTTCGCCAGCTCGCGTAGTGTGTACTCGAGCACGCTTGAGATCTTCCAGTTCCCCCAGATCAAGTGCATTGCACTTATTGCGGAGGGTGTGCCCGAGCGGCATGCGCGTGAGATCCTCCACACGGCTAAATCGAAGGGCGTGCTCATCATCGGCCCCGCGACGGTCGGTGGCATCAAGCGTGGCTGCTTCCGTATCGGTAACTCTGGAGGGTGAGTGCTCGTTGCCTGCATCCAAATACCACACGCTAACGGGCTTCAACAGTATGATGGACAACATCATCGCTTCCAAGCTCTACCGCGCGGGCGCTGTCGGCTACGTCTCAAAGTCTGGCGGTATGTCAAACGAGCTCAACAACATCCTCTCGCTCGTCACCAACGGCACGTACGAGGGTATCGCTATCGGCGGTGACCGCTACCCGGGCTCGACCTTCATCGACCACTTGCTGCGCTACGAGCAGGACCCCGACTGCAAGATGCTCGTCCTCCTCGGCGAGGTCGGCGGTGTCGAAGAGTACCGCGTCATCGACGCCGTCAAGAAGGGCATCATCCGCAAGCCGATCGTCGCCTGGGCGATCGGCACCTGCGCGAAGATGTTCACGACGGAGGTCCAGTTCGGGCACGCGGGCTCGATGGCGAACTCGGACACGGAGACGGCGGACGCGAAGAACCGCGCCATGCGCGCCGCGGGGTTCATTGTGCCCGACACGTTCGAGGACCTGCCCGCGGTGCTGAAGGAGACGTACGAACGCCTTGTGTCGAGCGGTGCGATCGTCCCCAAGTCGGAGCGTGAGCCGCCAGTCATCCCAATGGACTACAAGTGGGCGCAGGAGCTCGGTCTGATCAGGAAGCCCGCTGCGTTCATCTCGACGATCTCGGACGAGCGTGGACAGGAGCTGCTCTACGCCGGCATGCGCATCTCCGAGGTCTTCAAGGAGGACATCGGTATCGGTGGTGTCGTCTCTCTGCTCTGGTTCAAGCGTCGGCTCCCGCCGTGGGCGACCAAGTTCATCGAGATGGTGCTCATGCTCACTGCCGACCACGGTCCTGCCGTCTCGGGGTCAGTCTCGTTGCCTTTCGACTAATGAATATCTACTAATGATGCCAATAGTGCTATGAACACCATTGTTGCGACGCGTGCGGGCAAGGACTTGATCTCCTCCCTCGCGTCCGGTCTGCTCACCATCGGCAGCCGCTTCGGTGGTGCTCTTGACGAGGCCGCAGCCATGTTCTCGAACGCACGCGACACCGGTCTCACACCGCGCGAGTTTGTCGACCAAGCCCGCAAGCAGAACAAGCTCAGTATGTACAGGTCTCCAACTCGTCTGATGCGATGCTGACGAGGATTGCAGTCAGCGGTATTGGCCACAAGATCAAGAGCGTCAACAACCCCGATCTTCGTGTTGAGCTCGTGAAGGAGTACGTCCGCAAGAACTTCCCCAGCCACAGCCTGCTCGATTATGCACTCGCTGTCGAGAAGGTCACCACGTCCAAGAAGGATACGGTATGCACACTCGCCCCTATCGTGTCGACATGCACTGATATTTCACGCGTCCATTAGCTCATCCTGAACGTCGATGGTTGCATCGCCGTCTGCTTTGTCGACCTGCTCCGTGACAGTGGAGCGTTCACCTCGGATGAGGCGGACGAGTACATCAAGATCGGCACGCTTAACGGTCTGTTCGTACTTGGGCGCAGCATCGGGTTCATCGGGCACCACCTCGACCAGAAGCGCCTCCGCGCGCCGCTGTACCGCCACCCCGCGGACGACATCTTCATCAACATGGCGGACATCCAGCAGCCGCGCGTGCTCGGGAAGATGGCGTGAGGCGGCTTTGCGCGCGAAGTTTCTTGGGTGGAAGGTTCGGCGGACGGACTGGGATCGTTGTAGCACATTGAATCTATCGCTGTCTCGTAAGTATAATCGCTCGTGTAAAAGCTAATGCATCATAGACGTCTTCTTCTCTGTTGTATGCCCCCTCTAACTCCATGTAGTGCAGGCTCTACATCGCTGTCCGCTGATTATGTACATCAACGCAAAGGCCCGGCCCGTAGCTGAGTAGGTATGCATCATCCGGGTGGCTACGTACTCGAATTCTCATGAGACGTCAACTTGACGCAGATCGTATTCGAGCGGCTTGAGCGTCGATGAAGTAAGTAGTCACCTCCATCATAGTTATCCTTAAATCAGCAAAGTTGGGCGGATCAGAACTTCGCGCGAGTGCTTCTCGCACCGTCGCCACCACGACGGGAGCCTAGTTCAAATGCGCCACGACTACCGTGACCTTTCCTGAAAGTCGCAAGGTGTTATTCAGTTATTGCCTTTCGCGGTCTTGGTCGCAACTCACATACCTCTCGACCTTGGTTTGGTAGACTCGGCATCAGCTGCCAATTGGCACTCGCGGCCGCTGCATCGGATCGCCCCCAAGGCCCCCGTTTCGTAGTGCACCGACGCTAGAAGAGTCACCGTGAGCATGCCAAACCGGTTCCTATCTGAACTTAAAGCCAAGCATTGCTTCGACGAATCGTCTCCCCATAGCTCACACTTTGCTAGGTAACTTTTTGAAGCTTCGATCCACCGCGATCGATAGGACGCCACGCGTGACAGACATGAAGAGAAAAGCAAGCTTCTATACGGACTCAGACTACTATTCCGACTCAGACGAGGACAGCTTATAGGTGAGTATCTCCTCGACACACCCTCCCCACCTCATCCCTACTATCTGACCCAAAGTTCCTCACTCCTCATCGCCCAACCGCCGGCGGTGTTCAAATGGGAGCAGTGGCTACATCGGCCAGACATCAACACCTGCACGACGAGCTCTCGGGAAACGTCAGATTATGACGACTCATCCGTTTTCAATCGACTCCGGGTGTCTGAAGAAGATGCCACCATCATCGCTCGTTGCCACGACCGCTACCAGGCCGACATGAAGTTCAACCTTGATAAACTCACTCAAATTGCGAATGATGGGAGCACAAGGAGCGTCGGTGTAGTGGGTGGCACTGAAGAGAAGAATAAACCAAAGCGGAAACAAGAGATAATGATGTATGGGCCACTCGTATGTCCAGTTCAGCCCTCTGCTGCCGAACGTAGCCACGGTCAACTACTCATACTCTTTCCTGCGCTGCGTGCAGGCCGAAATCTTCGCTTACCTACGTAATTGGGGAGATGGCGGTGCGGGCGCGACACGCGTCTTCAGGCAGTCTTCCTCCATCACGATGTCACCTCCAGTCAATGCCGTCGAAGCGTATACGCCTGCCACTTCAAAGTTCCGGCCAGATTTCGACCTCCTTTCCGACAATCCCGATCGCGCTTCGTGGCACGCATGTGACGGGTTTGCGGAGATCAAGGCTGCCGAGGAAGAAAACTACCCACCGCAAGACCCCCGCCATGTGAAGGACGCTATCCTCCAATGTGCAGACTACGCACGCTACCATATGGCCTTCCGACCGTTCTGGATCTTCAGTGTCACACTCCTGGTAACCGGGACCACCTTCCGGGTCATGATCGTTGATCACGAAGGCGTCATTCTCTCCTCTCTCCACAGCATCGTCAATGACGAACATATCGACAAGGAGAGACGTGGTGCCGGTGCTATGGGGAAGGGCGCCGAGATATTCATTCGCGTTGTTCGCATCCTCACGCGCGGGCTGTCGGACCATCAGCTCGGGCACGATCCGTCGGTGGCACCAGTCACCCTTTCAGAGCTCTCCGGTTACCTACAACGGTCCACTCTCGCCGACATTCACCGGCGTCAGGTTCCCCTCGCGGGTGGAGGCTACTACCCGTCTTATCGCATCGATCCTTTCGGAAACGAGAAGCGAACGTGGTGCACTGTCGGGCCGCCCATCTGGGTTTCTATGTCGCTTTGCGGCCGGGGTACTCAGGTGTGGCGCGTGCTTGAGCTGGTCAAATCTCAGGGAGGCTGGGCTTTTGTCGGGGAGCTTCATGTCTTGAAGTCTGCTTGGCGCGACGTTCGCAAGGTGGCAGAGACGGAAGTCTATGGTTTGATCAATAAGTTTCGGCTCGAAGAGGAGGCAGCACTGGCGAAGGAGAAAGAATTAAGGGAAGCCAGAAGGCTGAGATTCCGGCGCCAGCAAGCTTAGGCATCGCACAGAGTCTGTACGGCAGCGACGTCTTCTATCATCCCAACTCTCAGACATGCTCAACATAGCCCATATTCGAGGCTTCAGTGGCCCCGACGACCCGAGCCTTCTGAACCCCTCGTATAAGACTCTCCACCGAATTATCCTCGAGACGTTCGGAGAGCCTCTGTGGAGGTATCATGACGAACTTGAACTTCTGGAGGCATTCTGTGCGATTGTTGAGGGTACGGTGTCCCCCCTCCCGACGCAACTATATGCTAAGGTCACGGTCGCGCAACAGCACACCAGTTCCTCTGCGAGAGGGGCATCGTTCACCGGGACATCAGTGCCGGCAACCTACTTCTCTGGCGTGGGGGTCCTGTAAAGGGCTTCATCACAGACTTTGCTGTGGCTCATGTCGACGATTCATTGATCGGCCATCTCACGATGCAGAAGGCTGTACATCCGATCCAGAAAGGGATCGACCGCTCGAGTGGGAAGCCCATCATGACGCCCGGTAGTGTCTCCACGAAGATCGATTACACATCATCTAGGGCGCATGGATTGCCTATCACGGTACGTGTATGCTCTGTTGAGTACGACTCGAAGTACTCAAATTGTGTGGCCGGTTCAAGGGAACACTGCAATTTATGGCTATACCCTTGCTCGACGCTATTGCAGCAGGAAGAAAAACTAGGCTCGCGCACACCCCTTCCCACGATCTTGAGTCGATCATATACGTCCTCGGCTACACGGTCTTGCGGCGCCTTGTCAGCACTGCAGGCTGTCCAGGCAGTCTTGAGAAGGTCTTCAAACGTTGTTTTGGCCAGGAAACAGTGGACGACATTATTTCAATGCGAGAGAGCCAGCAGCCATTGTCCTGGTACTTCAAGCGGGGAGACGATCAAGCAAAGATCGGCCATATACACAATCATATGTCGGACATCATGTGCAAACTATTCGAGAAATTGCAAGTGAGATTGCGAGGTGTCAGTGAGGAACGCGACGAAAGGGAGCGCCAAGCAACTAATGCGCTCGGCCCCCCCAGAGAAGCGTTTTCAAGCTGTGGGTTCGTTTTGTGCACGTCGCCTTGTCCTGCTAACTCTGAGTCCAAGGAGGGCGCCGACGCTGTACCTGCGCGTGTGCCACAATTCGCCGCCCTCACCCACGACATGCTCCTGAAGCCGTTACGATGGGCAATCGACGCTTTCAAGGCGAAACCGAGTTTGATGGTCAGATTCGATCCGAACGAGGCTTTGAGGCCCTTCTCAACCACCTAGTCGGGCTCTTCCCGCGCGAAGAGGACCAGAGCCAAGTAGAGCTTAGTAGGACCCGTCAATGGTCGGTGGTGGCACGGTCACGGCCCGGGTGCTGGCATGGTACTGGTATTCCCCAGACCCTTCGCATACGAGAAAGTGAGCCCAGGCGCGTCGGTTGTACACACAGCGGGAGTAGTGTACCATTTCGTACCATGAGAGTATTCGATGGCGGCGTAGCTGGATCTCAACGAGACTTTGCGAACATGTCCACGGGCAGACCTACCACTCTTGTCAGGTGCGTAGGGTTAGGGTCATCCGCGGCGGTTCCAGAAGTAGGCTACGGAGCCCTGTAAAGCCGCAGCTACTCCGAGGCTGAATGTACCAGTCCAAATCACCGCGGGGAACGATGCATAGGCCCGCTTCGTGCTGCACATGGCGAGGTGGACGGCACGACCTGTACTGCCCGGTACGCAAAGTTTGCCTGACCGGGCCAAGTGCAATGCGTGACAGAAAGAAACGGAGGTCGGAAGGATACGGAAGGCCACCAATAGACTCTAGAGGGTCCAGGACAGGCCAGGATGTACATACGTCGCCGAGGTGCGCTGGACCAACGGTGTGCTGACCCGGAGCTACGCCGCCGGGGAGGTAACATGCACGGCGCCGAGCATGCTTGGGTAAGCGAAGAGAAGAGCGACGCAGCAAGTGACTCCGGTGCTTCAGGGGCGAGCACGTACGGGGCGACATAACTTACGAGGATGCTGAACCCGCAGGTAATGGTGTAGCTTGAGCGGGATCTTGGCGCAAAGTCTCCGCCGGACAAGCCACTGAAAGAAGGCGTTGCGGGGCATGCTTGGCATGATCGATGGCCAGTGCGGTCAAGCAATGGCGCAGGCGAGGCTTGGACATGGTCGGCCAGAGATCCTGGCGGGGATACGGCGGGCGTAACATCGCTGGCCAATAGGAGCACGCCCTCGGGCGGCTCGCCGCATCGCGGAATGGGCTGAGGACAAGGAGCTGGATGGTACAAGAATACCCTCCGCGCCACCATGATACCCCCGCGCCCCCCGCCCGTCCCACTCGTTTTCTCTTTCCGTTACCCCCATCTCCCTCTTCGCTCTCTGCTTCCAGCGAAGGCCCACCCTTATCATGACCGCATACTCAGACAGCCCGGCCGACAAGCAGCGCGATAATGTCTCCGTTGGCCCCCAGTATGCCGGGAACATTGCGGAGGAGCTTCCCCGTCCCGCCTCCGACACTACCATGCACCAGACGGCTCGTCTCTGGGTTTCCCCCTCCTCCATCCTCTCCCGAGACCACCTCTTCTGCGATGTCGACCCGAGCAAATCGAGCATCCCGCTGGCTGCGTTCTGTTTCATGACCGGGTTCATGTGAGTCATCTTCCTCCGTCTGTTCTCACTTCCCAATCTACAACTTTATCGCAGCGACGCCGTCCAGTTCACCGCGATCTTCGTATGGGCCGGCTTCCAGACTGGAAACACCGTCCAGCTCGCGCTCGCGATCGCCCGCCTCTTCTCCAGGCCGGCCGACCACACGTTCCACATCGCGGACCAGCAGGCGCTCTGCTCGCTCCTCACCTTCAACGCGGGCGCGTTCATCGGCCGGCTCGGCGACCGCATGGGCCCGCGCTCGCGCGCATGGCTCATGCTCGGGACCTTCATCCAGGCGCTCTTCACGATGGCTGCCGCAGTCGCAATCTGGAAGAGCGGCCAGATCAGCGTCGCCACGGAGCGCTTCGACCCCGCGTGGACCAACGCGCTCTCCTTCGTCACCGTCGGCTTCATGAGCGCGAGCGTCGGGCTGCAGGGCATCATGGGCAAGCGCGTGAACACGCAGTTCACGACCACCGGTGCGTCCTTCCTCCTCCCCTCCCCCAGCGTGCCTAGCTAACGTGCGTGCGGACAGTCGTGCTCACGACGGTGTGGTGCGAGCTCATGGCGGACCCGAAGCTCTTCCAGTTGAACCGCTGGATCATCTCGCGCGACCACAAGGTCATCGCGATCTTCGCGCTCTTCGTCGGCGGCTTCATCGGCCGCGCGCTCATTGACCAGATCGGCGCGGCGGGCACGCTCGGCGTCGGCTGCGCCGTCCGCACGATCATCGCCGTCTGGTGGCTCTTCGTCCCCGGCAAGGAGGCCGCCTCGGGCAGCAAGAAGTGAACTGGACCGCGTGACGGCTCCCCGGCGTCGGCGCATGACGAGTGTGTGGTATTTTTGGGACATTCGGAGGGCGGCGGTGGCCGTGTGCGCGAGGACGTCGGACGTCGGACGTTGGGTGCGGGTGGCAGTTCGGGGTCAGTTGACGGGGCCGCACCCTCACCGTCCTTTTTGACTCCCCTTACCACTCCTCCCCGGCCCCCCCTCGCGGGCGTCCCCCGGGCCCGCGTGGAGGTCGGAGAGGGGCTAGTGCATTTGCATTGCTTTGTTGCATACTACTACGTACTGTATAGAAGACTCGTTCATATTTCTTTTGTCTCATACGCAACACATAGAGAAGCACTCGATTGACTCCAATTCATGATCCCTCCGTAAAGAGGGGACGACGGTGAACTCAAGTGCATGATTGATCATAGCAAAAGCGACGACCACGACGATTCAGGATCCGCTCTAGCTATGTGACGGCTAATAATCAGCTTGGGGGTCTACACTAACGAGGGCTACGAGGATGAATCGTGTCGGACGTTAACGTTCGTGAACGGGTATTTTGGTCCAGGTATACATCTGTATCCACCGACCCCCTGTGCGTATGTGCTTGTACCAACAAGAGGGTGCCGGTTCATTTTGGGATCTGGTATCGTGTATGTTTCAGCCTTTATAGCTAAGGTGGACCAGCAGGTCCCGGGACCCGCGGCGGCGCGGCCGTTGCAGGGTTCGGGCATACTTCGGGAAAGGCGGCCAAGACCTCGGGCGTCGTACCACGTGACGCAGGCTTCGTATATAATCCCTGCCAGCGCGCCGTTTTTCCCCCACTCATTTCTCGGACTGGCACTATTGTCCCCCTGCGACCGAACACACACACCCCCTTCTCGCAGGAGTCTACCGCCTGTCCCAGAGCAACGGTGCCTCAGCTGGAGCGCACGCCATCCGCAGGGAACGCCGGTGTCGGCGTTGGCGTGTTTTTCCTTACCAGAGGCGGTACAGCCCATCCGGGCCCTTTTCGCTGCGTACTGGGTAGATATGGATGTGGATGCACGCGTTCGTCTCTGCCATTGCTGGCTGCTGTAGACTGTGTAGTAGTGCTTCTTTGGTAGCAAATGATCATGATAGACTCGTCTTTCAATGTTCTCTGAGCACCTTGCGCCAAGCATCCAGTCGTGTCTTGCCACGACCTCTTCTTCCGCTCCTCAATCCTGCAGGGTTAGCGATCGCATCTTCAACACATAGACTTCAGAGTCCACGGTGACTGCGATGGTTTGGGGTGAAGCTAGATACACGCTAGCTGGCGACTGCGCCTGCACGAAGTCGTGAGCTGATGTTGCTCTCTGACCACGTCGGCATAGAGGTTGTGTACATGCCCAGACGCCATGCTAAGTGGTAGACTGCTATTGACGTCCGAATGGTCGGGAATGATATCTCTGGTGGCTCTGTAAAGTGAATGTTTTGACAAGCATTGTAACCCTCGCGACGAACGAATGGTGAACCATCTTCATTCTCCTCACTTCCCCAAATGTAAGACCATTGATCAACGTTAACGCTGCTATGTTTGAATGCAAACGGTACCCCCTCAAGTAAACAGCTGATCCGTATATCCACCCATCGTCCGTCCGTCCACCGCCAAGAGAGAACGAGCCAAACCAGCACGCGAAACGATTCAAGCATTACCTAAAGTACACTCTAAACTATCATATGGGCGGGGTGCTCGCCACTCAATCATTTACTCGAAATCCAGGTCAGCAGGGACGCATGTGCGCAATCGTAGGTCAGTGAGCGTATGTACGTATGTATTGTATGCGGGGCGGTATATGCGATGCAAGATGCGGTATCCGGGGAAGCGAAGCGAAGGGGTAAAGGGGAATGTAAGTACGGCGCCGCCGGTCTGGCCGCGGGACGGACCCGCGGGGCGGCAAGAAGAGAGGTGGAGGGAAGTAGGAACCTCGTAGCGGGTGAAGGGACGCGGGGTTGGACTCGGCGGGCGGTCGCGCGACAGGGAAGGTGAGCCCGGGCGTGCTGAATAGGAAGCGTCTTCCGCACACGGACCGTGCACGCTCGTCGGGTGCTGGACGTTGACGGCGCGCGCTCAGCAGATGACGCACCCGCAGCACCCGCACGCACCGCCCTCCTCGTCGCCAGGGCCCGCGCCGAACCCCCGGCGTTTCTTCGGCGCGTCCTCTGTGGGCGGGGGCACCGAGCGCACCGAGAGGTGCACGATGGTCGCCGGCGGCGCCGCCGCCGACGGGTCAGGCTGCGTTATCGGGAACGCCCACTCTACGGTCGGCGCAGGGAAGGCGGAGACGCGGGTGGTGGGTAGGGTTGTGTCAATAATAGGAGGAGTGTGATTGTTTGTGGAGGTAGAGTTGTGTCCGGGGGTAGTAGGGATGGACGGGTAGATCCGGTCGACGGCGCAAGGGCGGGGTGGAGTAGATCGAGGAGGCAGAGGGATAAGGGGTAAGGGGGAAAACAGCTTGTCAGGTTATTCTGAATCTAATTGAGGAGAGGGAAGGTACGTACTCGACAGCGTGTCCTCGTCCTGGAGAATTTTGCCCAGGTACAGGATCCGAAGATACGACGGTGCTGGCGGCCGTTCGTCTTGCCACTCTACAGGTGTCACGAAAGGAGAGGACGTGAGTACATCTGATAGGGTACAGTGGACAGGGAATAGAGAAAAGCCGCGATGCAAACAACGCGCACGGAAAATGGAAGGGAATGGGAAGAGCGGGGCAAAGGGAAGGAGGAGTGTGCTGCCGCTTCTAAGAGCACCGTTGCCCAGGCGCAATTTACGCCTGGAGGCGCAGCCGTGAGATGAAGGCTTCGCCGATGTGAGATGAACACTTCCCAGACGCGACGTGTGTGGGTACATGGGTCGAAGACGCGGAGATTTTGATCTCGCGAGGCCGCCGCTTCCTCGCAAC
This sequence comes from Fomitopsis schrenkii, assembly GCA_000344655.2. NCBI lineage: Eukaryota > Fungi > Basidiomycota > Agaricomycetes > Polyporales > Fomitopsidaceae > Fomitopsis > Fomitopsis schrenkii. The sequence goes on along the minus strand of KE504291.1, from coordinate 49,996 downwards.
CGCCAGCGAACGCAGCGAGGATCGCACACAACTGGCAGCGTATGAGATAGACGCAGGCGTCCGCCCGACAGGAGTCGGACCATCAGAGCACACGACTTGCTCTCCGCGAAAGGGGAGGGGGAGAAGGGGCGCTCTAGTGGAGAAGGACAACTCACCATTTGGCCATGCATTCCACACTAGCTCCTTTACACGCCCGATAGTCGTCTCGGGGTCGAACGACATCATGCGGCGCTTCCCCGAAATCGTCAGGAAGGTCAGCGCAACCTGGGGCATCTGAGGTACACGGGACTGCTCGTGGTGCTCATGCACCAGGTCCGCCTTCTCCGGGTCCTCCTGCTCGTCTGTGTGCTCGCCGTCACCTGCATCGTGCGTCTCCGGGTCGACCTCCAGTGCGTATCGCGACGGGCTGAGCTCCGCAAGCTCCGGCTGTGGTGTACCAGGCGCCGTCTGGTCGACGCGGGTGTAGGACGTGCGCGCGGAGGCGCACATGGGGGCGAAGACGCCGGGCCCGAGTTGCGGGGTGCCCCTAGCGTGTGCGGTGGACGGTCTGCCGGTGAGGCGGATGATGGCTGCTTCGCGGATGGAGGGCGCTGCAGACTGGGGTGCGGTGCGGTAGCCGAATTGGTAGGGGAACTGAGGCTGAGAGAAGGACCGCCGAGGTGGGTGTGCGGGCTCGAGCTCACTTTCGGGAAGCGGTGGTTGTGCGTCGGCTGGGGGAGGGGTGTCGAGGCCAAGGGAGGACATGGCGGTGGAGGTCAGGACGTTATGGCGGGCGCAGCAAGCGAAAGTTTAATACGGGGCGGCAGTTGGCGTGAGATGCTGAGAAGTGGCAATCTCTTCGGAGCAGGCGTCACGGGGCGTGCGAGAGAAGTTCTCCAGAAGGCGAGCGGAGTAAATGGGTCGTGGACGTGTGATGCGTGTGTGCGGCTAACAGGGAGCAGGGAGAGCGTGCAGCCGGGCAGCCCAGTCGGCGGGCGTCGTGTGTGGGTGGGCGAGGAGGGCAGCGGGGAGGCAGCGAGGGCGGGGTCGCTGGCCAGGCGGCGAATTTGAAGACAGCGTACATTGCCCTGCCCAGCCACTGCCAGCCAATCAGAGCCTGCACCGGAATTAGCCGGCCTTTCTCCCGATGGAGATCTAGGCGGCGCCCGTTCGATCTGGATCTGGCCCCCTCCTCGGCCTCAGCCACTGCCCGCCGAGGCCCTGCCCGCCCGACTTCTGCCTTCTCCCGCGCTGGCCTCGCCTCCTCGTCACAGGTACCACTGGCATTCCTCCAAGACCCGCTCCTCTTGCTCGTCACTATCCTCATGCGCCGTGCTTCCTGCTCGCTCGATAACCTCTCGTCACTCGACCATTTTCGCCGTTTCCCTCGTTTGGCTGCTGCGTGCCGCATCTCGCTTCTGATATTCACTGCAGCCTTTTTCGCCGCTGGGCCCTGGCACACGCGTGCTGACCCTCGAACCCAACACCGCGGCGCGAGCCAGCACAGCGGCATAAGATCCTTGCTTATTACGACATCAATCGCGTAATACTAATAGACACTTCGCACTAGTGGCCGATGGGTGCGGTGGGATGGGCTGGGATGGGGTAAACTTTGTTTCAAGTGAGTGAGCACCGTCAGTCTACGAGCCAATGGAGTGTACTACTGTCAATGTATGCAGCTTCGAAACTTCGTTAATATTCTTGCAGCTACATCTCTACGTGCTGTCTCATTGAAACTCGTCCTTCGCGGCTCTATATCTCTATATGCGCATGTTCTCCCGCTCATCGGCATGCGCTCCCACGCACCCCCCTTCCACAACTGCAAGGCACCCGCAGGACGCTTGCTATTCCGTAACGACCATTCTCATTCGCTACGATTACGTTCGCCATGCACTCGGAGTCCTTCCAGAGCTCGTCAACGTTGTCTTCGACGCGAACGGAAAGCCTGCAGCAGCTGCGTATTGGTCTATCGCAGTCATGTACATGTCCAAAGCCACACAGTCCACAAGGCACTCGGTCCGGAAAGGGCACTCAGAGGGCTACGGTAGTGGCTTCGACGCACGTCCTGGACATTGACTCAGGGTTCGCCCACCCGGATCTCCTCCTTCTCTCAGTCGGCCCAAGCTGAATCTCAGGTGTCCTCACCTGTTTGCCTTGCATACAGTGTCGCTGTCACTCCTCCACCTTCATGTCCCATTTCACTACATTAGGGCATCAGTTCTTCACGCCGTGTCTGTCCGCCACTGGCACTACTACATTACATGCGCGCCGCACAACCCGCACAAACTATGCGCCAGTATGCACAATACGATCCCTGCGACGGCGGCCGGCCGCAACAATTCCCAAAGATGCCCCACAATGCATTGCGCGTCCATGATCTGGACTTGCAGTCGGAACTTCCAGGCGCAGCCGCCGCTCCCTGGCTCTTCGCAGCGAACATAGCACTTCACAAGGCAGCCCGCATATAGCACCGAATTATTGGCTGCACAACAACCTACATAACAACAAACCCAGCCACGCTCCGATGCGAATTACTACGGACTAGTATACTGTTCACTAGAGGGGTAGCGTCTCTCCAATGCCAGGAATTGTCCTTTTCATACCTCGATCTCCGATCGCTTGCGGAACTGCCCATCCGCCGCAGCGACGGTGCTGTTCGCGCTGTGGACGTGGCTCGCGCCCAACACGACGCCCCACGCTGCACCGACACCCGGATTAGCATGCCGCCGACGCACACGCCAGAGAGGAGGGACGCACCGTTGTAGCCGAGCGCGCGCACGTACTGCGCTTGCGGGACCGCGACCTCAGTCTCGAAGCCGTCCTTCAGGACGTGCGCGGCGGGGACGAGCACGTTCGGGTGCGAGCCCGTGAGGATCTCCCAGGAGACGACGTCGGTCGCGCCGTTCCTACGTCGTGGGCCAGACACGGTCAGACTCGCGCTGCGGAGAGCGGGGGAAAGGGGACTTACCAGCTCACCCAGACGGCGCTGCGCAGAGGAGCACCAGTGATCAGTAGATGGGGGAAGTGGAAGAGGGGCGTGCTTACGAGCCGTTGAAGGCGACGTCGGGGACGGTCTGCGGGTAGCCGTGCCATGTCGTCGTCTTCAGAGCGCGGTAGTTCTGGTGTGGTATGCTATCAACGGGGTGTGGGCGGAGATTGGTGAGGTGAGCGTACCTCGATCAGCGAGTCGACGAGGTCTTCACCACCCAGGGCGGCAGCGTAGATGATAGTTCCGTTGGGTAGGTACTCGGAGATCCTAGGATCAACTCTTCGTCAACAAGGACATTCTCCCTCAATACGGGATTGCGATGCGACGCACCATGGGTTGGTTCCGCCACCGAAGACGACGTTGCCGTCAGGGTCGTACTACACACGGAGGCCTGTCAATCAATCTCTGGACGAAGGGTCACCAGTACGCTGCCGACGCACCCTAAGAGAACCCTGGGACGTGCTGACATACGGCGTCAGCGGGAGAAACTCAGCAATCATGGTCGCCTCCATCGACGTGAAGTTGAGGCCCAGAGTCAGGCCACGTTCCGCTGCGCATACACGGTCAGCATCCCATGTTCGACGCGAGAGCTAGCAAGGCACGCACTCGTCTGCCCCGTCGTCGCTTCGCCGACATGCATGCTGATCACGGCCGGCCCGTCCACGAACCGCGCGTCCTGCTGGCCGTAGAACGTCGCGTTCGGTCCGAAGGTGAAGGAGCTGTTCTTCCCGCCGAGCTTCCAGATGATGTCCCCGGTCGTGCCGTTGATGTAATAGAGCGCGCGGGTGTGGCTGGCGGAGCGCGTGAGCATCGCTGGATGTCAGCAGAAGGTGACGTGCTGCATACCCGGAGGAGGCGAGATAGTTGCCAGATGCATCCTTGTCTATCGAGTTGATGCGGAAGCTAGTCAAGTCGGTGAGGACTACTTAGAGTGATGATAAAGAAACATACTAATCCCAGGCATAGTAGGCAGTGGTGCTGTTCGCCGCGTTGGTGTACGATTCGGAGAACGGCACATGTTCGCTGGAGCTGTGTGGGAGACACGGGGGTAAGCAAATCGCGTTGAGCACTCAGAGCTGACAAAACTTACTTCCACTGGAAGAGGACCTCGCCTGTAGCAATGTCGATTCTTAGGACACCAGAACGTTGAGTATCAGGTCGTCGCAGCAGGACAATCCACACAGCTTACTCCTGGAAGAAGTTATAGAGGACCCAACCATCCTCCGTGCCGTTGTACTCGGAAAGATCGGCCTGCACCGGCAAGTACACCGGGAGGAGCGCAGTTGAGTTCGTCGTCTTCGGGATGGTGAACTCGTGCAGATCCGAGGTGTTGTTGATCGTCGTGGTAAGCACATGCGTGACCTCATACGTCAAGTCGAGGATGTACGCCTACGGAGATAACGGATGTCAAGTTCTGCGGGCCGTCCGGGGATCATAAGGAAGAGCATACTTACTTGACCGACACCGTAGCGCCCAAATGCGTTCACCGTTCCGTTCCAGACCGTGAGCACGTCCGATCCATTGAGCTGTCAGACGACGCAGATCTCAGCCTTCTATTGGCCCCTCGAGAGCAGTTGACATGGCACACCGTCTGCACGTCCAAGTTGAAGCACTGGCCCACCTCGGGGTCGGTCCATACCAGATCACCCTTGGAAGTGTAGATTGCCGGAGCGGGTTGAGGAACGTCCGTGCTCCAGGGGCACCTAGGACAAGCGCGTTAGCGGACGTGAAACGTGACCTTGTGTCGTGGACGTACACCAAGTAGCACCCGTCGTGGTACTCCTTCGTGGGCTCCTTCGTGATGATCCACCTCAAGGGCTGAAGGTCAGGACGCGAGTGAAACTGTAGGGCATACGCTTTCAGCGCGCTTTTTCACGAAAGAGGTTGAAGGCGTTACGCACGCTGAAGTACTCCTGAGCTTGGGCGACAGCCGCGCTCGCGGCAAGAGCTAGAAGCGGCGACCGTAGTAGCTGCATGTTGGCGTGCTGCTGAAGACCCAGGCTACGCGCTCGACACCATTGCAATATATACCACTAGCCACCATTCAAGCCGCTCTCCGACGTGCCCCGGCACACTGCGAACGTTCATCAAAGTCGATATTTTCCCGAGAGGTCTTCCCCACAATATGATGCGACGCTGAGCCCATCCGCTCAAAAGCCGCGGGCGTGAGGAAGGTCCCGGGTCCCTGCGTGGGGAGGAATACAGTTTCAGATCAACGAGAGACGGGTGTACCGATGTCACGACACCCACAATTCCGAATGGACGGTAACAATGCTCGGCTGCTGGACCTACAATTCGGAATTGAGGGAGGAGCCGGAAGCTGGCACGAGTACGTCGTCCCATACGGGGATCATCGCATGAACTCACCGCTGTTGTGCCCACGAGGCACCCGCTCCTCGAAGTGCCAAGAACGCCATGCCGGCAGTGTGTGTGATCACCAATGGACGGTGATTCGCAGCAAGGCCGGACGGAGCTTAGGATTGCGAGGTCGCACTGCCCGCTGTGTGCCCCGATAGATTCAACGTACCCTCGCCGTCGACTCAAAGTCCAGATGGGCGAGCTGGAGAAGACGTCGACATGATATTTCCGAGATCAGGTTCCGTGAACAGGTGCAGAGTAATGTAAATATTTGGCGAGCCAGTCGTAGGGGGGCCGGCGGTCATTGAGGTGTCTCTGATGAAGTCATTGGTTTTCAGTCCAGGTAAGAGGATGCACCATCGTAGAAAGGGGAGGGCTCCTTCATTTCCATCTCGTCCCACTGCCCCGATAATGTTCCATCTTCTCCTCTGCGGCCTCGAATTGCTCCGCCGGAAGTTAGAACAGACCCGTCGTTCGGACAGCCGATCGCAATCTAAAGTCACCCGCATCGCTCAGCGTACTCCTCCTGGTCTTGAGCCTCCTTGCAATGTGCCGCTATTTCTTTCTCAATGAAGTCGATAGGTCATGGGCATTCCACGGCCACACTTTCGATAGCATAGGGTGCGTACCGGACTCAGTGTTGTAGGAGTATACTATTACGAGGATGGAAGTATAGTGAGCCAGGTTATAAGAGGAACTTATCAACAATCACGCGTACGCAGTTTCATTGTCAGTTTGTCACAGAGCCAGACGTACTATAGCGTCTCCTCGTCCAGGTGCGACACTGCGAGTAACTTGAAGATGTGAATTGGTCACAGTGTACCTCATTACGTAAGCACGCGCCCCGGTCGTCGACTCGAGGCTCCCCACGTTGCTCTCATTCTTTCAGTCTACCGCCCACCCCGGCCCCATACCCTCGCCATGTTCCGTCTCCCGACCGTTGTCTCTCTTTTAGCTCTTGCGGCTTCAAAGGTTGCACAGGCCTCGCCTTGTGTCACGTTTGACTCAAACTTCAATCTTCTTGTTTTCGGTCTTGACGGCAAAGACTGGAATGCAGGCACCCAAGACTCCTGGGCGAGCGGTATGCATGTCTTCCCCTCCTCGAAGCTCAGACCCCTCATTTTATGTATATTTTAGGCACGGCGACCGACATTACTACCTCTGGACGCCCGTACGTATATGCTATTTTTGTCTGTGACTGTATTGCTCGCTAACAGCCTCGCGTCGCACAGATCCTTCGATGCGCCCAACACCACTTGCTACCTTGCGCAGTACTATAATGCCGTCTACGTCATGAACGGTGACTCGTCCGACACTTCGGCGGTGTATATCTACGACGCCGCCAAGAAGTCCTGGTCCAAGCAGTCCGTCACCGCTGGCAAGTTCGACCCATCAAACTTCGCCACCATCCTTGATCACGATACCAACGTCTTCTATGCCGTCTCCGGGTCTGATCTTTTCTTCTTGAACATGGGAGCAGAGACGTCGGCCAACTCTACCGCGCTCGCATGGACCGATGTCGAGCAGACCCCCTTCGGCTCGAGCTACAAGCCTGTGATGGCTCTTGCTCAGAACCACATCCACTTCCTTGACGTCCCCAACGTCTCCGCTGGGGACGCTAAGATATTCGTCATCCACTGTGAGTTCCTCGTGCACCGTATCCATCGCCGCGTCTCACGTAGCTCTCAGACTCTTACTTCCAGCCCGACGCCCAGGCATACCCTGCCTCGAGCGGTAATTCTTTCCCGGCCGCTCACGGCAAGACGGCGTCGTTCTTCCAGAGCGAGGGCGTGCAGCAGGAGTTCGCGTTCATCCCTGACGACGGCTCTGCGACATACGTAATCAACGTTGAGAACAACTCGACGACCTCGTACGCCGGCCCGGAGTCCAAGGACGCAGACGCGGTCTACGCCGCGTCGATCACTGCACTTGTGCAGCTTGACAGCGAGGGCAACCTCTACTACTTCCCGTACCAGGAGGGCGACGTCTCCGCCAACACGAACGCTAAGTGGACGCAGGTCGGGGCCGTCTCGAAGGTCGCCCCGCCGGGGTCATCGGCCTCCAGCAGTGGCACGGCCACGGGCACCAAGTCTGGCAGCTCTCCGACAGGTAGCGGCTCCAAGTCGGCGGGCGGTGCGTCCCCAACGGGCACAGATAGCAGTGGTAACACCAGTGGTGCTAGTGCGACGTTCGTCAGTCGTGGGTTCGCGGCTGCGGGTGTTCTGAGCGTCCTCGGATACTTGCTTTAGGGTTTCTGGACGTTTGTAAGATGTCAGTACCGGTGACCACTATTTCTAATTGAATTCTGTAATGATGCTTATGGACTCTTCTGGATTGTGACTCATCTGGGCTTCGAGTTGCAGTGGAGACTACCCGTGACCCATGCACCTATATGGGCTTCGAATGAGTAGTGCGCGATAAGCACTGAGGTCCGATAGATTCATGGTGTCGCTACGCGTGCTCAAACGGGCAAGTAGCTATATCTAACGGAAGAAGCTTGTGGTGTGCTGGGCGGCTGCAACGCTACTGACGTAAGTACTATTCACCCACCGTATACTGCGCATGCGCTTTGCATACCCCCATCTACCACCTATCACTGTCCCTATATTCTTTCGTAATACCAAGTCAGGTTGTCGAGGACTGGTTATGGCCTTGTTTTCGATGAACGATGACGTTGTCTTACTCGTTCTCGCAGAACTTGCCCCACAGGATGCGCGCCAGCTCATCATGACTTCTCATGCAGGCTACGAACTTTTCTTCCTACGCCAAGTCGACCTCACTGGACAGTCAGGGCCAACCCAGACAAACGCGGAGCGGATGCGCAAGTTCTGCGAGTTCATGCTTGCGGACCCCGACCGACGCATCCCCTACCTGCGGGTACTGCGGCTGAATGGCTCAACGTTCGCGGGACCAGGAACGCAAGTGCAAATGGGCCAAAACGTATTGGAGCTGAGCTATTCATGTCCGTGCCACCTCAGTCGGGTACTGAGATCTGCGACGGGCCTACGGGAGCTGCAGCTCTGGCGCGGGAGAGCTCCTCAGAGTCTCCAACTGCTTCTTTGACGCCCTCGCCACGCTCCCTGCTCTGGACGTTGTACGTTTCGACGGACAGCCATGAGCATGCCAACTGCTCTGCTCTCTCGCATGGCGTCCCGGCCGCGGGCTTTGCACCTGCACGGCGGTGTGGAGCTCGGAGTTGGATCGCGTGCAACTCGATAGTGATCCCCGTCGGGACGTACCGCTGGCATGCCGGGTGAGGCGGTTGGAACTTCTCACACCGGTGAACCGATGCGCAAGGCAGCCGCTGTTTGCGAGGTTGTTAAGCCGTACGCTGCCCGCCGTGCTGTTCTTCTCAGTCGCATACAATCATGTCGCGCCGTGGATAGCAGAGATCGCACGTTCCGCTCCTGGGTTGAGGTACTTGCACCTCGTGCTACCATCGCTGGACGAGAGACTCATCGTGAGTGTGTTTCCCTCCTGCTCTATCGTGACAACCTGTGTTGATGACTACTCTGAATGCTCCAGAAAAGCTGTGCGGTAGCCTTGGTGGGAGTCGCCCTTCGTGGGATCTCATTCGGCTATATTGACCATCGACCGGTCATCCATGACGACCGCTGGGCTGCGTCGCTCGCACGGAGGGTCGGCAAGTGCATGCTGTCGGTTGCCTACGTCGGATTCAACCTGGAAAACTGCTCATCCCGCCCCGATTACGGCGATCTACACAACCGCCCATCCCCCCCTCAAAAAGGTTGTGTTTAGAGTCTGCCTACGGGAGACTAACGGCGATCTGGACGCACTTACGTGGTACGGTATTGAGCGTGGTCAGAGGATCCGGAAGGTCAAAAGGTTGCTCTGGTGGGAGGCTGTGCAGACCTTGACCGAGTTGACGTCTATGGGGCGAGCTAGTTTGGCCATGGCTTGAAGCAATCGGCCCATGACTCATGTTCTAATTTTTTCAATGAAATTTGGTACATCATCCCCATCGACTCGACAGAGTGGACTACTAACTCTCGAGATGATTTCCATATTTTTCTTAGAGACATATGTTGTACTGTACTAGAAGAATCACTTCATAGCACCAGAGCCAAGAAATGTACAGTGGCGCGCAAAAGTCTTGCACGGGAGTAGCGCGCGCGGTCTTCGTGCAACCATGTTCCGGAAATTGCAAAATAAATCTATTTTATTAGCTAGAATATATGGAAAGGATTCGTTTGACACATCTATAACAAAAAATCGGAGGATTTTGCCTTTGGTACCAGTAGGATGAGGGGAGGGTAGATGTACCCCCGTGGGAATCTTGTGATGGGCAGGTATGCAGCAAGCATCTTCGAGATGTTTGAGCTCCTACCACCACACCACATGAGTCTCTACTACTTATACTCCTCAGGTTTAGGGCAGGGCTCCTACATCAAGGTGTCGTCACATGCGTGAGGTAATTACGCTATTGGCTGACTACCGATGATGCGAGATGGCGCGATCTGTCCTAAGTCCGGTCTCGGGATATGTGTCAGCAGGTCACGTGCTACAAGGTAAACCCTAGTCCGTGGTTACGTCACGTGACTAGTCGGAAGGCCGTTCCAGGCGAAAGCTATCGAGCGTATAGTACAAGTCCATGGTACAAAGCGAGATAAAATAGTAAAAACAAAGTAAAAATTAGGGCCTGGCCGTGCCTACCACGACAACATCCACCCTTCGGCGAATCCGGTGTCTGGATCGACGCCGTGGTCTTCCAGGTCGTTATATGCTAGGCGGAGTAGTTCGGCACAGTCGAGGAAGGGATTAGGTTGTTCTTTGCACTGGTCGTATTTGCGCTGGAGTGTCTTCCAAAATTCGTAAGGGATTCCATCAAGCCCAGCGGCTTTGCCATTCTCTGATCTCTTTAGTGCTTCTTTAACTTCGGTATTTGTTACTTTCTCTTCTAGTTGTGCTCTGTGCTCGTCTGTCGCTTTTGTGGATATAGCTCGTATTGCATCCTGAGTGCTCCGGTTTCTCTCTTCATTATCTTCTGGGAGTATTCCTTCCGTCTGGAGTGTGTTGTGGTAGTTGCGAGCGAGTTCAGCCATCTTATCCGACCGCTTCTCGTTGTTGAACTTCTACCATTTCAGGCGTTATCTAATCAGGCTTGCCTGATATGGACTACTTGTGTTCTGCAACGCTACGTACCTTACTGTACGCTTATTTTTTGTTATAGATGTGTCAAACGAATCCTTTCCATATATTCTAGCTAATAAAATAGATTTATTTTGCGATATCCGGAATGTGGTTGCACGAAGACCGCGCGCGCTACTCCCGTGCAAGACTTTTGCGCGCCACTGTAATCCTCCAGTGAGCCAGTGGTCGCTGAGAACATTCATAATTGAAGTTCCGGCGTCCGCCAAACATAGGGCAGCTGGGCCTGAGGCCTGAGGAGTCGTAACACCCAGCGCAAGGAATAGACCTCGACAGCCGTGATCGGCCATTCATCAAATAGGCCTAGGCCGTGCGCTGAGCGTCGACATGTCCGCTGTCGCCGGCGACCGCGCGCTCTACCATCCATAGTACGGCCGTCCCCTGTTCAATAACCACGGGTAGAAGCATAGCTGGGACGTTCAGCTACACACTTGCGCACGCCTAGCACACTTGCTGTCCAATCCTCCTATGGGCCGAACCGCCCTCAACAACGCGATACGTCTCTACCGGCCCTACTTCGCGCCCCCGCGAGATGCAGCATAGCGAAAGCATTCAAAAAGCATCGAACAACACTACTGCAGGCCTCCAGCACAGGTACTGAATGGTCAAAGGCCCTCACGATCCAGATAATAATAATGTTGACAGCATGATGGTGATGGAAAGCCGTGACACTACCTGGCACCACTCTCGGAGGCACCCCATGTTTAGTCTGTTCCTGTGAGCCGAGAGCAGTCATGTCTGGTGCACCGCCACCCACCTGGCTAGTTTCGACAAGCGACGACACGTCCTGTCGCGCATGCGCACGGCTATTAGTATACTCCCATAGTAGGTGTGACGCAGTATACTTCGACAACATTCAGGCTGATGCGGAGTGTGAGGCACACTGAGGCATAGGGACGTCAACTCAGCAAGCTTCAAGCAAAGAAAATAGGCGAGCAACCACAAAGCAACGCCATGGTTAGTTCCTGAGCTAGGAGCGGCGACTGAGAGATGAAGATGAAAGTACATGTACAACGAGTTGTCTGACTCAATCAAGTCGGTCGAGGTAAGAAACCAAGCTGTTTGGATGCAAAGGAAAGCACGAATAACATGTCCAGGGACGACGCTTTCTTGATCCGACTTGAAGCTTTCACTGGCAGCGGACTCGCACCGCGGGCAAACAGTTGTTCATAGTCGCCAAACATTGCTCGTAACATTCGTTCGGTCTGAGAACCTTTTCAGAATATGCTTGAGGACCGAACACAGCGAGGAAAGATATAGTGTTCGGAGAAATCTCCGAACACAGGACAAATATGTCGGTGTTCTTTGCATGTTCGGAGGAATTTGTCATGTTCGGTCTGTTTTCTTGTTACTTAAGGCCTCGGTAAATACTCCTAAAAGGTTCTCAGACCGAACAAGTTATTGAAGCATTTTTTTTTTTTTTTTTGGAAAGCTATAAAGTGGAGACAGTCGAGCTATTGGCTCGCTTCGTCCACTCAGCGGAGCTTGCGGCAGGCCGCAGCGCTCTTTATCCGGGAAAAATGCATTTACGCACAGCTGCTCGTGCAGCTAGTGTGGGACTCAGCTAGTCCGGTTCTTCTTCATTGACCGGGGCAATACCCACTAAAACCCTTTTCTTAATCCAGTCCTCCGGGAGGCGCTCTGCCCCTTCGAGGACGTCATGCCACGTGCTGTGGACTCTTGATTTCTTCACCGCGAGGGATCCATTCCTCCAGTGTGTGGATGTTACGTCCGCTCGCATCCTGGCTGTTATCGCGGCCATCCATCTGTTTTCTATTTCTTTCCTCGTATGGGTCCAGTTCTCGTCGTCATCGTGGCCGATAACTCTCTCGCACCGTATCTTCCATATGAGGAATGCCGACTCTGTTAGGAGGATCCTCCACAGGCGCGTCGCGCCTTCTTGTTTCTTCTTCTCACCATCTTTTGTCCAGGTCCTTAATGGTGCGCTGAGGATTGCCTCCAGCGTTACTCCGGGCCACGCTAGGTTCTTTCTCCGCCATAACTTCTCGGTGAGTCTCCAGATTATGCTTTGTCCCGGTGCTTGGCATTGGGTTAGTATGTGTCCGATCGAGTCTTCTACATGGCAGACCTGGCACGTTCCTCTGTCTTCATACCTCGGGATCTTGGTCCAAAAGGCCCCGCATCGGTGCGCATCGTGCATCGTTTTCCACAGGAAGTCGGCCACTGTGGGTCGTATGTCTCTGTGTCTCAAGTTTAGCCATATCTCTCTGGCCGGTGGTTTGTCTGCTGATATTTCAGTTATATGTGCCTGGGTTTCCGCGATGCGTCTCTCCGTCCGTGGTCTGGAGCGTAGGTTGATCGCTTGGATCCCTGCGTATGCTCTCGCTTGGGTGATGTTGGAGATCCTCATGCCTGTTAGGTTGAATTCGTCGTCCACTCCTGCCCGTATCTTGCGGGTGAGTGTTGGGTCAGCTTCTCTTCGTCGTGTCTTCCACTCTAGTCTTGCATCGTTGATGTGCTTCCAATCTCTTCCTTTGGCCTTCTTTATCGTAGTGACGGCGCATCTTCGTCTTAGTTTCCCTACCAATGTGTAGACGAAGGGTGCGTTCTCGATGTTCAGCCACGCCTTGTCCTCCCACTCCTCTAGTTTCGCTATCAGGGCGTTTGGGAGGAATCCAGTGGTGCATATGAGGTGAAGTGGCGCGTCTAGCGGCATTCTTTCGACTGCGAGTATCGCCGCTGCTATGTCACCCATCGCTCTCGGTTTGTATGTATGTGCATCTGTGTCCGGGACTGCTTCGCCGTTGTCGCGGTGTCCGAAGGATTTGTATGCATATCCTATCGGGAGGATTTCTCCTTCCGTTTCTTCCTCTGCGTTGGGCTCTGCATTTTTGTTTATTCCTCCTGCGATGTATACCGTGGTCGTCTCTTCCTGTATTTGAATACCCCTCTCTGGGCGCATTGCAGGGGGTCTTTCATGTACTGTGGGGTCTACGAAGATGCGGAAGGCTTTGGATATGCCGTCCCTCTCGGTTACTGAGGGGTTGAAGGTGACTTCGTCGCCCTCTCCTAGCGCTTCTGTGTTCCGGTCGTGTCTACGTTTGGTCAATGTTAGGCCGTCTATTGGCGCTATATTATCCGGGTGCCATTTTGGCCTGATCATTGACAGGAGCTTCTCCGCTGCTTCATGACATGTGAAGGGGTGTTTGCATCCTCTCTGCCGCTCATTTTCGCACTCTTGGCAGTCACAGTCATTCTCGGGAGGGATATATGCAGTCACGTTATGTCTTCTTAGTCGTAGTAGGTCGAGGACTGTGTGTACTCTGTGGTTGTCTCTCAGGCAGTCACTTATCTTCGTGTTATTCAGTTTTCGCAGCTCGCATTTGGCCCCTACATGGTACCATACCGGCAGCTGTACCTTTAGGGAGGTGTCTAGCTTGATTGCGGCCAAGCTCGCGTTATATTTACGGCCCACTAGCAGCATGCGTTTAATATATGGTGGGAGTTTTGTCCTCCCTGATAGACCAGGCTTCCACGTTTGAAGGAACATATTTATCTGCGCTTTGGGCCTTATGGCCCCTGCCGCTTTGGACGCGCACGCATTTATCAGTGCGTCGGTTACGAAGGCCCATTTCGGCCTATTCTCTGTTAGGTCGAGGTATTGTTGTAGCCACATGACTTCAATGGCTTCATTCCGGGCATCAATATCCAGGAGTCCGATTCCTCCTTGATCTCTAGGTAGGGCGAGGGTCTCCATGTTCACCATGGGTTTGGTGTTATTCCAGACGAAGTCTCTTATCATCTCCTTCAGCTCCTTTGCTACAGCTGGGGGCATCCCTTGCACTCTCGCTAGGTACTGGGAGATGCCGCCCGGCCCCATTTGCACTATATGTTTTTTGCCTGTCAGTGAGGGGTGGCATCTGCCCCATCTTTTGATAAATATCTTGATCTTGTGCACAGTCGGAGCCCATATCGCCACCTGGTCCGTTTTATTTCCTATCCATGCCCCAAGTATTCGGGTTGCCTCTCCGTCCCGTGCGATGTGTACCGTGTCTGGTATCACATCTTCGTCTGCCATCACGTTTATTCTTCTGTTCGTTTGGACCCAGTGTCGATACTGAGGGCGTCCAACCGGGATTACTTCAGTCTTCCCATCATTGAACTTTGCTCCTGACGCTTGACACCATTGGTGTAGTATTCTCCATAGATCATTCCAGCGGTCTAGTGCGGAGAGGAAGGTGGATGTGTCATCCGCAAAGAGTGAGGTGAGTACTCGCTTCGTGATTCCGGGTATGTTAAATCCCTTGAGTTCCGACTCACGTAGCATGCATGCTAGGGGTTCTATTGCGAAGTTGAACAGTAGGCACGACAGCGGGTCTCCCTGTCGTACCCCTCTTATTATCCAGAAGGCGGTGCTCTGTTCTCCATTGATGATTACTATTGTCGTGGCGTGGAGGTATAGTTGGCGTACTCTTTCTATGAAGGCCTCCGGCAATCCGAACGCTTTGAGTACTTTCCATAGGTAGCTATGATCGATTTTGTCGTACGCTTTTTCTTGGTCCAGCGCTATTATCACTCCGTCTTCTTCGAATGCTTCTGCATAGTCTATCAGTGTTCTGCACAGCTGGGTTTGATTCTCTATCCTCCGGCCTGGGATGAAGCCTGCTTGATCGTCGTGGATCAGCGCCTGTGCGGTTGGTACCAGTTTAGTCGTGAGTGCTCTCGTGTATATCTTATAGTCCGTGTTCAGGAGAGTGATCGGATGGTAGTTCGATATGTCTTTCTTATCCTTTTTTTTATATATAGGGCACATCTGTCGCGGAGCTAATCGACGCGCACAATAGAAAACGGGAAAGGTCTCGCCGGGATTGACCCCGTACGGACAAAGCTAAGTGAGGATGATACTCACCACTTGTAGTGGCAGACTTGGACGTCGATGCTTCACACGGCGTAGCGATACTAAGATCAGCTAGCACTCAAGTTAGATTAGAATATACTAAGTACAACGGATGTACTCACCTAGCACTCAAGAGTATGCATGCAAGCATTGTGACAGAAACAGTGTCCACATGGTACACATTCACATGTTGAGACATCTATGGCATATAGGTTAGCATATGAGCTATAAATGACCTGCCACTCTGACAATCTGCAGCCCTGATAACTATAGGCACACTCAACAAAAGAATCTTCTGTATTGTTAGTCATTTCAAGGTGTTGTAGAATGATAACACAGGATATGCTGATGAAATAAATTGGAACATATCAAGTCCCATTAATCCAATTTTTGCGATATTCTTGCCAATTTTCACAGCCCAAACCAAGTGAATCTGGCTGCAGAGTGAATATATTCCGCTTTTTCAGCGCATTTTTGCTGTGTTTGTGGTCACGTGAGATATGACGTGGGGTCGCAGCGACACAGCGAGGAAATCGTCGCTGCGTCGCTGTGACCCCACGTCATCGCTTGACGTGTTTGCTGTGAGCATGTGACCATTGACTGGAAAAGAGTGAAAAATAGCAATATGTGTGCTCAAAGACTCCTGTCTGGAAAAATTGATGGCTGTTTCGATGTCTTACTATGATGTGCTAGATGCTGAAACCTTGAGGGTATACTGTTTTCATGATGGGGCTTCAGCAAGTAAGATTTGCCATTTTTGGTAACTCATCACTTCCTTTTTGGGGTAATATCACACTGGCCATTGTGAGTATAGAAATAGAGTATAAATGATGAAAATATTCACACATGAGCAAATTTCTATATCAATTCATATGATGTGAAGATTGAGTCACATATACTACACATACATGGCCAAATGGAGACTTTACTCCAGAAGAGTTGGTCTAGACAGAGATCAGCTATTCCCTGCCTCATACATTGCTTTCAGGGTGCAAGTGTGGTACATACAGACTCTGCAGACCTTTTAGATTCCATTTCCACTTGAATCAGCCACTTTGAGTTTTATAGGCACTTGTTGAATTTTTTATTTTGCATTTTCTGTGTCGCGGAGCTAGTCGACGCGCACAATAGAAAAGCGAGAATGGTCTCGCCGGGAATGACCCCGTACGGACAGAGGCTAAGTGAGTGATACTCACCACTTGTTGTGGCAGACTTGTGGTCGATGCTTCACACGGCGTAGCGATACTAGATCAAGCTAGCACTCAAGTTAGATTAGAATATACTAAGTACAATGGATGTACTCACCTAGCACTCAAGAGGACGAGATGAGTGCTAGGGGAGCGAGTCTCTACTACTTATACCCTTCAGGTTTAGGGCAGGGCTCCTACATCAAGGTGTCGTCACATGCGTGAGGCAATTACGCTATTGGCTAACTACCGATGATGCGAGATGGCGTGATCTGTCCTAGGTCCGGTCTCGGGATATGCGTCAGCGGGTCACGTGCTACAAGGTAAACCCTAGTCCGTGGTTACGTCACGTGACTAGTCAGAAGGCCGTTCCAGGCGAAAGTTATCGAGCGTATAGTACAAGTCCATGGTACAAAGCGAGATAAAATAGTAAAAACAAAGTAAAAATTAGGGCCTAGCCGTGCCTACCACGACATTACCCCCCTCCTAAGACCGTGTTGTCCTCGACACACTTGAGCTCGGATGCCGGCCCGCCTCCCACTCGAGGTCAGGTGCTGTAGTGCTTGTCAGATTTTCTAAGGATCGCCACTCGATCTTATCGAATCCGGCTGCAGAGATCTTACGTGGTGCGCTTGGATTCTTCCGGTGGAATTCCGCAATGCTTTCGTCGGAGTGGGTGATATTCTTGGCTGGGTGTCACAAGCATGGTAAGCATACTCTGAATAAGTCTAAGTCCTGAAGTAGAAGAGTGTGACTAGTATCATTAAGCTTATTGAGAAGTAAGGACCCTATGGCACAGTGGTCTGTGGTGCCAATTTTCGCTTTCAGCCTTACATAAGCATTATGCAGAAGGTGCCAGGTTCAATTCCCAGTTGTTGCACCCCTTTTCCTCAGATCCCTTCTCTCAGAAGGGATCAGCCATTGGATTAGACTTGGATTGGATTAGGATTTACAGGGCAGCTAATCCAAAGATCAACTGGAAGGGATATAGGTTGGGTCCATTAGTGGACCATATTAACCCAATCATGTATCCACTATCGACCATAATCCAATCCCTTTAAACTGACAAAGACGTGCCATTGTCTTCAGACTCAGCCTCAGCCCCAGGGTCATCACCTGCAGTTCAAGCTGCGGTTAAAGCATGAATATATCTAAGCTTTACAAAACAACCCCTTACCTTCACCACGTCCTGCATCCGGATGCACAGAGCCATCACGCACACCTGGCGAACTACCCTCTGTGTCACCCTGACCTGAGGTAGGGGCTGCCAGTGTACGCGATGCTCCCGACGTGCCGGACGTGCCCGCCGTGCCCGCTGCGCTGTACCCAACACCCAATGCGTGTGACGATTCCCCCGCCTGTGCAGCTCCCTTCGGCTTCAACTTGAGCACCTGGATGAAGCTCTTGTCGTTGACGGTTCCGGCCTTCCCAGACAGGGCTTGTGGGCCGGCATCAATGCGAGAGCTACAGACAAGTTAGAATAGATCTCCACGACCGCTGCATGATGTACCGGACATAGCTCCAAATGTTACCCTTCGTCTCCTCGAAGTACTCCGACACTCCCTCTTCCAGGGTCGCCTGGAGCGCCATGAGACCGTCCCACCTAATCCATGTATTGTCAATACATCAGAATAGAATACATGACCAACGAACGGTGCTTACTTTCCAGTGTATAGCTTGTTGGAGAAGACGGTGGGCTGGTTGTACGTCGCGAGCTCCATGAGTGTGCAGTCAAGCTCCATGCACTATGAGCACTTGACATTGAGAATAGACACGAAAAACTCACGGTGTTGCAGGTCAGAGCAAGGAGGTTGTTCGGCACCTCTCTGAACTCCTTGAGAGACGTGAAGATGTTAGCATCTTCACGCCCAGCGAGCCCCCAGTACTGATATATCAGCTCCGGAATGGCGTCACTCCGGAACGGCTCAGTCGGGTCAAGCTTGCAACGCTACAAGATAGAGTGTGATTCAGCAGTTGCACACATATGAAAGAGAGACATACCTTTGCATCAACGTTGTTCATTACAAAGCGAGATAAAATAGTAAAAACAAAGTAAAAATTAGGGCCTAGCCGTGCCTACCACGACATTCTGGCTTAACTAGCCAGCATTAACACTCAACAAAATCACACTACACTCTCTGTAACAAGGGCTATCAGATGTGTATACTATGTTGGGGGTGTTTACTTACTGGTTCTTACCATAGGACACACTCTAGTCAGTAACTTAGGCATGAGCGCCCATGCAGCCACAGTGCACCTGCACAATGTCACCAGTTGCCATATTGGGCTCCATGCTAAGGTGTTTCATGGGGCCTCACCCCATTACTTGAGTGCTTAACCACTGCATTTGTTTGGCACTGTTGATGCAAGTCACGTCATCTGGGAGTTTGAAATTTGCAACTCTGCTGAAGTGCCAATACAAACTGTTACTTATGTCCCCTTTGCTGAGTGGCAAACAGTCACGTGAAGTGTGGGAACAAGCCACCAGATCAGGCTCCACGCTAAGGTGTTTCATTCCTGCCCATCATAAGAATGATACCTTCGTACCTCAGGGATCGTAATGAAGCTCGGCCGGCCGCTCACCTCGCAGGAGCAGGAGAGGGTGAGCTCCTATCTCCCCTTCAGCCGCATCGACACCTTTCACACGCTCAAGTTCTCGACAGTTTCGCTCAGTGATGACCAACTCGAACACGACATGGTGAGGGCGCGTCCAGCCATGGGATCAGAGCCGGCAAGATTCGATACTGTTGTCGTCTTGCGCGATGACAATGCTGAGGCGACAGGAGTACAGGGTACGCACTTTCACTCCAACTCTCTTTGCGAAGACCACTGATTCATTTTTTCCCTCAAGGCACACGTATTGGCCGTGTCAAGGTCATATTTAAGCTACCGGCTATGATGTATGAGCACGGCAGCCTCAACAATATGCACGCACCTGAGGAATGGGCCACTCAAGGACCCCTCGCGTACGTCGAATGGTACACAAACCTCCCCGCCTCTGCAGACCCCATACACATGATGTACAAGGTCCGCAAGCTAGCTCTGCGCGCAGACGGTACACCGGCTGGTGAGATCATACCCCTCAGTATGATCCGCCAGTCGTGTCAATTAATACCTCGATTCCCTAAACCCAAGAAAGAACGTATTACCACTACTATACCCACTGACTGGACTTCAGAATCCGTGCTCGACAGGGCACAGAACTTTTTATTGAACAATTGGGCTACTAAATATGCTTACCAAACTCTATGGTAGTGTAGTCACAGTCTCTTAGTAGTAGTATCAATATATAGTATGCCGTGGATCAGAAAATGAAACATGAATAACAGAAATTTGAATACAAAAATGAACTACACTAGCAACAAAGAGGGTATTCAAGAGCACAAAATAGAATGCATGTACAAGGCCCTTCTGCCATGTTTGCCATCGTGTGCCATTTCAGTGGCAGTAAACTCATTCAAAAGTCGGTACTGACGTAAGCTACCTTGGTCAAGGCAGCCAAGCTGACAAATGCCTTTTGACACATCAAAAAGCAAACTATGGCGGGAGCGTACTTGCCAAGGTAAATAGGTTTTTCCTGATGCCTTGGTCAACTTTGTGAGCACACATACAAATGCCAACCTATAAACTCAGAGAGAAAGCACAGACAGTGGTGCATCAATGTTGGAAGCGGGAGTCCTAGAACCAGCAGCAAGACAAGAGAGCAGTTGTTCTGTTGCTCCAGGCGACTTGACCAGTTGGTCTTCAGCCTCGTGCAAGTAATGAAACTGCACTGGGGCCAATCAGAGTGCAGGGGAGGGCTCAAGCTGTCCTTGCGCATCTGAGTCTTGCGGTACCGCTGAGAGTGTGCTGCCTAGAAGCCAGAGTGTATGTAGAGGGAGACCGGATGGAAGGAGCTGCCGTAGCATGAGCTGCACAACTTGGGCGCCCAGGTTGAGATTATGTAATCTGCCTCAACACAGGCCACCGTACTGATAGCCATGTACTGAAAAAAAGAAGTGCAGTGCTCGTCTACACAATGTGCACCACATTTCACAAATACAGTTCAATATTGAATAATGTCACTAACATTGGGTATCAAACGGCATTAGATATTGCCCACCATGTTAGAACAACTCAATAGCCTCTCAGCACCTTGCTACACTTAATATTTGTCCAATAGCAGCCAAGCAAGTAGCCTGACAGGTTGCATCTAAGGAAGATGCATAACATTTATGTAGTACACTCAGCCGTACACGAGTACATTAAGAGGAGGCATCTGTGCGTACATTGACACTATGTCCCATTGTAGTTATGCCGCAGACATGTTCTTCTGCGAAGGTGAAGGCACATGTATAGACTGATAGGCAGGCCGTAGGATGAGGACAACGTCCTTGAGCTGCGCCACCTCCTTCACGAGTGTTGTGAACCTGTGCTTCTTCTCGTCATCCGTGAGATATGGCTAGAAGTGGTGGATGCAATCGCGCATTGTTGCATTCGGAGTCTGCCTGAGCCACTCGATAACCGTGTGGTCATCGAGTGCTGCGCCCTCAGGCAAGGGTGGGAGAGGCTTCCATTGCTTCGGCTTTGCGTTCGAGTTGTTGCTCATGTTCCACTTCTTGACATTCGACTTGGCAGAGCCGTTGGCGCCATTCACTGCAGAGGGATTAGTGGGAGACATCGGGCTGCCCACACAGCTCCCACCATGCGTGGGACTGACCACATGATTGCCATTCAGTGAAGTGGCAGAACCACCAGCCAGAGGACTCGTGGCACGGCCCATGCCGTTTGCATCAAGCTTTGGCATCTTCGTGCTCATGGCATGCTTTGCGAGAGCAGATTGTCCACCATACTTAGGGACACTCCAAACAATGGAAAGTGATGTTACTGTAGAGCCAATGCTAGTGGTGCGCGTACATGGTGTGAGGCATGTAACTGATACAGGGGTGGTGGCAGAGGCACAAAGCATTGACAGGACACGACAAAGGTAAAATGTAGAGTTAGATCACGGACAAGATATCGCCGACGGCCAGCTCGGCGTGCACAGACAACAACCCCTCGCTCTGCACCAAGAGAGCATTGATGACAACACTGAGATTCTGCAAGTGACACGTGAAGGACAGACAGTTGTGCTTGATGAGGAACTTCAGTACTTGCAGAGCCTCCATTAGCTCTGCACTAATGTGGTTGCACTTTGGCGTGTCCATGTCCATGGCCGAAGAGAAGAGGTGTTCGCATGGCACCGAAGTTGCCTGAACTGGGAGCTCATCCATGGCCATCCTCCACAGGATTGGCCATTGCTTCTTGACGCTCGGGTTCTGTCTCATGAGTTAGCGGCTGGTGACGCAGCGCAAGAGGTTGTCACTCACCGACCAGTAGAGTAGGGCATTCGAGTGCTGCATCTCTCTACCTTTTGCAGCCCACTCTGCATACTCGCGCTCTACTGACACGGTGCCCCGATCTGCCGCAGTCGCCGCCGTCACGGCGAGGTTTCCCATGTTGTGAATTTGGAGTGTGTTGACCTTGTTGTACACCCTTTGCAAGCTTGGGTGCTGAGGCTGACACTGGGCCACAGGAGCGGGAGCCAGTACATTGTCTGGAAAGTATTTTTTTTTGTACGCTTGCATCTAATACCAGGAGCCGTTGATATCAGCATCAGCACCTCCATGGGAAGGGTACTCACCTTCTCCTTGATCTGTTCCTTGGCCTTACTGATGTAATTGTCACCCCAGAACTCCGTGATGTGCTCCATGCAGTACAGCGGGTGCAGAACTACATCATGGAATATGTCAGAGATGTGTAGCTCAAGAATGTATGACTTACACATCACAATGGTGTAGGCGTTAGTATTGTTCATACACTTGTAGTGCTTCACCGCGACCTTGAGGCCGGCTCTGATGGTGGCACAATATTGCAGCTTCACGCGAGCTTGATTCTCCCAATCCTCCATGAAGAGTTTGAAAAGCGGGATAATGTTGGCCATGCACAGTGTGCTGCTCCCAGACAAAAATGTTTGGATGTGATGGGGCACCTGAAGACAAACAACATGATTGAGTATACTATGGATTTACAAGATTGTGGTTAGGTTGAACAGACTGACAGCAGCACCATCATTGCTTCGAGCTTCCTCCAGTTGTTTGCAGTCAAGGTGGGGATCTTCTGCGTGAAGTCCTCTTGGTCGGGCCGGATGCAGAAGGCGATCTATACCTGTCAAGTTGTGAGTTTGGGATTGTGAGGCATTGGAGATCATCACATCAAAAGCATACCTCATGCATGAGTAGGAAGTGCTTGATCATCAGGTACATCAAATCCCAGCGAGTGCGGACATCCAAGATTAATTGGAGAGGCTGCATGTCAATTTTGTCGCTGTAGTGTTCGTAGGTCCCCCGTGATCGGCGGAGGGAAAAGTGGGAGGGGCTCGCTTGGTGATGAGAAGGCTGGCGGAGGGTAGGAAGGTGGAAGGGAGGATGTGGTGGTTTGAGCGGAGGGGAGGGAGGTAGACATGGGGCGCAGGACGAAGGTAGCTTTTACCGCAGACACTAGTTGCTGCTGTCGACAACGGAAGGGGTACTCGGGCCTCGAGTCGCAGTGCAGAGGGTATACTCCTCGGGTCATGGTACGCAGGCGCGGAAGACTAGATTTATCGCAGGGAGGGGAAACTAGCTACTCGTGACAGTGGTGGTGGTAGTGGTGGTTCCAACCTCCTCCTCCTTACATGCCCGCCACGTACTTATCCTCCCCCGTTCCCATTCCCACGCCTCCTCCCCCTATTATACCCTGTCCCGATTCCCTCCGCCTCCCCCACCTTCCGCCATGTCTACCAAGCACCAGCCCAACACCACCGCAGCGGTTTACTCCCTCCGCTTCTTCCACCTCCTTGAGCTCCTGCGTGATGAGCGTGCCGCCGAGCCTCGCTTGACAACCCGAAGCCATGCAGAGTGGTTGGCCTGGGGGCATGGAGCTTGATGGCTAGTTGTACATCTGAACTTCTTCCCTCCACCTTGTGCTCATCCCGTCACAGTGTATGCTTTTCGACTCCCGCACGCGTGCCATCACCCATGGGGACGCAAGCCTTCCCTCCGTCCATTCACAGTCAGACGTCCAGGCTCTTGTTGAATATCTTGATGAGGTATTTTCCACACTGCCTAGCGAGCACAGCCCGTTAGGCGCGCCGTTCCCCGCCATCGCGTGGTCTGTGAATCAAGTTGCCGCCGAGCAGGCCGATTCCGACGCTGGCTGTCCCCTTCCCTCCATTCGCTACCTCGACCGACTGCTGCAGCTTTCGACCTTAAGCAGTTCTGCCAAGGGGTGGGACAGTCTTGTCTGCTGCATGCAGGTACTTGTGCAGGGGCAGCGCAACACCGCCAATTCTGCCCGCGTGGAGGGGATTGAGATCTGCAATCGTCTTGCCGCAATGGAGCTTCACCTTTCCGCGATGGACCGTCGTCTTCGTTCGAGGTCGCTGGAGGGTTCCGAGGCTCAGGCGGAGGTTAGCGTAGAGTTGTTTTAGGCATTTTCCATATGTCCCGTAGTAGGACCGCATCCTTGAATGCAGGTGTTGGTTCCCTGGTTGAGGCGGGGGGGTACGGATCCTGTGTTTGGGGCTCCCCATGCAGTTTTCTGCCGAGGCGGAGGGTAGGTCACGGGTCGTTCGTGGCTAGGCTCGCAATTCCGCATTCAGCGCTGCGTCTTCTGTCGGCCGTGTCTTATTTGGTGCTGCTTCCCTCCGCTGTCACTGTTTGTTGCCTGTTGCTGGCCGCGCGTTCCCTGGTTCCGCCCCCAGCCAGTGGGCACCGCCCACATTGCGGGTGTTGACATTTTTGATGGTGGTCTCCCAGTAGTCCCGCCTCTGAGGCGATGCCCAAATAGCCCGCACGGTGCGTCGGACAAGCTTGATGACATCCCCAGTGCCATCGTTGTCCGCATTCTCGAGGTCTTTCTCATTGTTGCCCTCCCCCCGGCCCTCTTCTTTGACATCGTCCTTGTTGTCCTTGTTGTCCTTGTTGGCGTCCTCGAGATCAAGAATTGGGTTACTGTCCTTGTCGTATTCAGTGTCCTCATCCTCGTCACATCCCACAGCAAGCATGTCAACGACCTTGAGGGAACAGTGGTTGACGATGTGGGAGAGACAGTATACAATGTCCTGCATGCTATACAGCTTCAATGGGTACTTTGCAAGGAGGATGGTGTGCAGCCTCTTGAGCATCGTCTTGGTGTTCGAGCCACTGTCGACGGTAAATATGCCAACCTACAATAGAAGTCAGACAAATCACAGCGGAGAGCACAGAACATGATACAAACTTTTGTGACGAGCCCTGCCTGCTTGATGACATTGAAGAGGACATTCCCCAACAACACACCGTGGTGGCAACCCTTGATGCACTTGAACACTAGTAGCGCGGACTCCATTGTATATCCGGCTTGCGGATCACCCTCCTGGACCCAATGTCTGGTAATGGTGAGGAACACCTGACACTTCTTACAGTCCCAGATGTCAGCCATGAAAGAGATTCACCTGAGGGCGCACTGTGCCATGACATTTGATGAATCAAATCAGCGGGAGGCGAGAGCAAAGTGATATGCATGCTCAGCTCTTTTTTGAGCTCCTCGCACTGTGCTTTGAACACTTCCCTAATCAGTGTGGTCATCTTTGTGCAGTGGGGGATAAATTCATCCTTGAGTTCCTCTCGCAGCAGCAGCAGCAGAGAGCGGAACTCTGGACTTTCCACAAGGTTGATGCTCTGGTCAAACAATTCATCAGCATTGTGTTTGCGAGTACAAACACTGCTTTACCAGGTCGTCACCGACTATTAAGTTGACCAGGTGGCAGTACAGCTCCTCCATGGAAAACTTGATGTGAGGGTTCTCGGCTTCACTCGCTTTGGCCTCCTCCTTCGCCAGTTTGATGTGGCTGGGCAGACAGTTGACCCAGTGGTTGGCTTCCACGTGCCAAATGTATTCCTCTCAGTGGAAGCGATCGAGATGACAACATACAGACTCGTTACTGGTCTTCTTCCCGAAGTAATGATTCCTGTTGTCCCAGAGCTGAGAGACGGTGACCACAAGGGCGAGAGCTTTCACTGCAGCTTGAGTCATCAAACCCCTGCACGAAGTGATGGTCAGCCCAAATGAATGGAATGAAGATGTCATGCTACTTACTCACAGAGCTTGCACATTGTAACTGGAGCCTTCACCTCCTGGCCCCACTGAGCAGTGTCCCTGACCTGCCCAATCCTGATGCACGGGGCAGTCGACCTTCTTGAAAAAGAACATGAGGTCATCCTCCTTGTAAGCCCTCGAAGTCGTATCCAAAGGGGGCTGTATGCCCTTTGCCAGGGAACCCGTACAATACTCCATGATTTGGGCGGCAAGGGGGTTAGGGTGTCGCACAAACCTCTTGTTGGGCTCCTTGCTGTCAGAGATGTCCCTGAGGTCGAATTCCTCCACAGGGAATTGGGAAGCTTCCTTTGGGGCAGGAGCAGGAGCGGCAGTGCGAGCAGTCCTGGACCCGCCGGAGCAGGTTGCAGGCACAGCTTGAGCCGTGTCTGAGCAAGTTGTCTTCTTGGCCTTGGGTTTGGAGGGCATGTTGTGAGATCTGAGGGAACAAGACGGTCAAGCTTGTCGCTATTATACTACCTGTCACTTACCCATTCACAGTGATAAGCACTGAAGAATGCCTAGCTTGGCAAACATCGCCAGGAAGGGGGTTCGCACCAACAAACCTGAAACCAATTGTCGCAAGCTTACTGGCTGTGTGCCCTGGGGCAAACTGCAAGTGTGGTGAGTGGGAGTAGCAATGATCGTGCACCAGCATAGATTGCATAGTCTGCTGTGGTAAGCCTTGCTATCCAGGAACTCGAGTCACCCGTGTGCTCACCAGGAGCCACAGGTGACCGTAGAGCATGCAGCAATGGGCTCAAGCCAATCGTGCACCACTCACTTGGCAGAGAGACCGCGGAGGATGGAAAGAGATGACAAGGAAGGAGATGATAACCGTGAGCATGCACTTGGGTGGCCATATGGTTGTAGTCTGCTGTACAGAAGATCACACAGTCAGTACGTCGGTAGTTAGTATGTCAGTAGGTTAGTACGATGAACGGGAAGCCCTCAGGATGCACACATTGCCAAGATCCTTGCTCTGACATGTGTCATGCTGTCTAGAAGATGAATGACGTGGGTGAGTACACGATGCTCAAAGTGCCTGTTCATAGGAAAAAATGAGGACACGGACTGTACTATCCTGTGGCTCGCTGTTCCGACAGAAGTGATCGGCAGATCCGCGCAGACATATCTATACATCAAGCTGATGGGTCGCAGAGCAGAGCATTTGGTGAGTGAGAAATAGGGAAGGCTTCGCGGGTACTCACTGAGAGTGCTTTTGTGTTCCAACGGGGCTCAAGATGGGTGTCAGGCATCAGCATCCAAGTAGGTTGAAAACAGCAGACAGGAAATGTGCTTTGTGTTGGTGCCTCGGGATAACCATACGGAGTCGTGTGTAACGTCCAGAGGTTCAAAGTGACCGCCAGGCGTCAGGCACTGTGTCTGGGTTGTTGAGCTGATGGCCAGATGTTTTGCTTGATGTCCAGGGAATCAAGTCGCCCATGTGCTCACCAGGAGCCACAGGCAACCGCAGAGCATGCAGCAATGGGCTCAAGCCCATCGCGCACAACCCCATTCACGATAGGCCGCAGATGCAGAGGGAAAGGCGAGGGAGCCGGAGACGACAAGAAAGCACTGAGCATCATCAGGAAAAATGTTTATTACTTTTTGTGCCAGATTGAGTAGAGATATGCAAGAAAGCTGCGTTAAGACACAATGCACAGAAAAGACAAGTCTAGAAAACTTTAAGACATGAAATGTGTTAAAACGTACGCTAGAGTCAGGAAAAGAGCAATATAGTGGCTATGCTACTTTTGTATGCTCTTCCAGCCTGCACCATGCTGCTGAATGATTGTTACATATTGCCGCTTCATCTCGCTTAATTGTTCTCTTGCGATACCAATATGACAAGCAATTTTTTCACAACGTGCAATCAATAGCATTCACATTCCACTACAGCATACACAACACACTCATAAAATCAACAATACAGCAACACTACGCAAGCAGCCAGGAACGACAGTACAACAGCCACTAAATACCAGGTAATGACAGAATAGTAGGGACTGATAACATGTTGGAGTGGATGCAATGAGCGTGTACGTACATCAGTCTTGTCGTGGTCCTTGAAAATAGACGTTGTAGATAGCATGTTGTAGCTATGTTTCAACTTCAGTACGTTTGCATGTATGATGAGTAACTATTCCACTCACCGGAACCACACGGACTATGATACTGATCATCTCACTCACTCGCCATTCAGTGATGTCAGTTTAAAGGGATTGGATTATGGTCGATAGTGGATACATGATTGGGTTAATATGGTCCACTAATGGACCCAACCTATATCCCTTCCAGTTGATCTTTGGATTAGCTGCCCTGTAAATCCTAATCCAATCCAAGTCTAATCCAATGGCTGATCCCTTCTGAGAGAAGGGATCTAGGAAAAAGAGTGCAACAACTGGGAATTGAACCTGGCACCTTCTGCATAATGCTTATGTAAGGCTGAAAGCGAAATTTGGCACCACAGACCACTGTGCCATGGGGTCCTTACTTCTCAATAAGCTTAATGATACTAGTCACACTCTTCTACTTCAGGACTTAGGCATGTCTGTACCCTCATTGAGTGCATTAGCCAGCATCCAAGGGTACTGTATGGTACACACTGCATACTACAGTGGTCTTCATTCTCTTCAAGTCAACTAGTTAAGAAGACTAGTTTCAAGTATCAAGTATCAAAGTCAACTAGTCAAGAGTACTAGTAGCAAGCCATACTAACAAAGAGTTAGTACAAAACCCAAGACAATTCATACCTCCAATACTATCAATAGAAAGTCAAGCAAAATACTTTCTATTATAGTATACCACCAAAACACAGAGATAAATTTATACTTCAAGAACTAAGGGGAGAAGTTTGTCCTTGCTCAGGACCAACCAATCTCCTAGTGTTTGGCAACAGATAAAATATCCAGAACCATTCACTGCTTGTCACTATTACAAATAGAAATGGTCTCTATATCTTTGCTATATTTTGAACCAGACTTGTATCAGCTACCCTGTAATACTTCATTGCAAACAAGCAGATCCAGTCTTGCAGCAATTATGACAATGAAAACCAAGGTACACTGTACACAGCAGTTCAGGATATTGTTTGCATATCATTCATGAGAACTTCATTGCAAGGATTGCAAATGAAATTTCCATCATGAGCTAATCAAATGATCTCAACCAGGTTGTGGACTCATGGTGACCACAGTCACATAGAGCAATGACTATCAGTATTGGCAAAGGATGTACAAACTATTGTGACAGTCAGTGTGACAAAACCTTTTGCTATCATGAAGTGCCACAAGATTGCAAACAAGATTGCAAATGGTGTCACATGGTGCCACTCATCTCCAGGGGATTACAAATGGTGCCACTTGAATTCAGGATTGCAAATGGTGCCACTCATATACAAGACTATGAAAGGTGCATGGATTGTGAACAGTAGTCTGATGTTTGTGAGCTGGGTGTCCTGTTCCTGGCATGAGTACTACTGCTGTACTACTGCTGGCTACTGCTACCACTGTACAAGCACCCTTGCACTACTACCACTGTACTACCCTTGCACTACTACTGCTGCACTACCCTTGCACTACTACTGCTGTACTACCCTTGTACTACTACTGCTGTACTAGTACCTCAGGCTTTGCACTACTCTGGTACAAGTACTACTACTACCTTTGTACTGCCCTTGCACTATGCTTCAAGTTGTACTATTACTCTTGTACTAGTACACTCACGACGACCAGACTCTCAAGTACCTCGAGGACGCCCTCGAGGTTTACCACAAGCACAAGCACATCCTCAAGACTCTTGGTATCCGCGACCATCTCAACATTCCTAAATTCCACTCACTAGTACACTACGCCGACTCTATACGCAGCCTCGGGACCACCGACAACTACAACACTGAAATGTTCGAGAGGCTGCACATTGACTGTGCGAGGAAGGCCTGGCGTGCATCCAACCACTGGAACGAGCGGCCGCAGATGACGAAATGGCTTGAACAGCGAGAGAACTTGAAGATCGCCATGTTCGAGTCATTGCGTGCACGTCTGCATACTCCTGACGATGCAGACTCCAACGCGAGCCACACCAGTTCCACATCGACGCGCGCACCACCACCCTCTAGCCCTCCCAAGACTGGCCTCTTCCTACCCAAACATCCCTCTGCCGCTCACCAGTCGATCCAAACCATCGCCAACCGCCATTCCGCCCCAGGTTTCGCAAAGGCCCTCAATCAACATATCTACTCTACTTGTCTTGGAGTGGGCCATGACTGGCAGTACAATCCCTGAGGTGTTTATCAGTATATGCCAGTTTATAACATTATCAATATGCTACCTATCTCCTATGTCTGATGACTTATTGGTGGTCTTCTGTATAGAGAGTATCATGAGGTGTTGCACAGTCAAAATCTACATGTGGTAGAACAAGGTTAGTGTTGCAGCATACCCTTACAGCTGCAGTGTACAATATCAGATAGGTAAATAGATTGTTCTGTGATAGTGTACTTCTGTACAAACCAGATCATCAGATCACACAATTCAGATTCTTATACTCAGTCTTACAGACTACATCGCCTTCGCTGTGAGGCGATTCAGTGAGTGAAGCGAGATGTTGAGGTTCAGGTACAGAACCCTCAAAGAAACTTGAAGAAATATAGCTGTGGTATGAGTGTTGTTAATGTCATGTTGTGTGCCACACCTACAAAACTATGTTGTGGAGCAGTATTTTGGATCTGGGAACCCCGGGAAGTCAATTTAAATATGGCAATAATGTCCTCAGTCTAAGATGTGGCGACGCATTGTGGGTACATTGTGACACCTGTTTAAATATTCTCATCATGTATTCACAATGACCTGCGGTGGCATATTGGCGGATCACATTGATATCTTTTTCAACAATCTTGCAATGTTCCTACAATATGTCAGGCCGGAACATTGTGTACAATGTTCAAATTTGACCACATTGTTCCCTCTTGGGATACGGGTTGCATATGATGACAAATCTCACGATGGTCTCAGAATGCCCCCACTGGGATTATTCACCCCTGTGTCCGGTGTCTCCAGTCCGAATTGGCGAGATGAACAGTGACACATGTTCTGGCCTATGTTTCCCCCTTTCGGCCAACCAGGTGCCATGTGACGAAACTTTGCCTATGATCCAGAACTTGAGAGGGACACCGTTTTGACAAAGGTGCTCGGTTGATGTATTAGGTGACAGGCACTTCCGATCCGAGTGTTCGTAAGCAGATGGAAGGTACATGTTCGCCCACGCAGATACAGCGTCAGCGGTTGCATAAATACGTCGTATTCGACTGTAGCACGTAATGAGTATGTGTCTATATCTGTGTTCGATACTCACGCCCACATATCTTGTTGACGCACCCATTGTGCATTTGAGCGGGAAACTATGGTGACGGGAATGAGTGAGGGAAAATGGTGTGTCATCGTTGCTCATAACTCGTGTTCAACGAGATGGAGAGAACACGGACGATAGAATGAATGGAACCGTAGGAAGCCTTATGCAGGAATGGCGCCATACGGTCGCAGCTCTGAAACAGCGAATTTTATTCTACAACGACGAGGAAGCGAAGACATCGCTAACTAACATGTGTGATCCAAAGAGCCAGACAAAGAACAAATAGACAGTGTCAAATAGAATGCAACGTGAACGAACTACAGAGAAAGCACGAGGAGGAGTCGACACACCGAAGTAGACTTTAGAAGTCGTACCGCCTTCGTCACAGTTTGCGCAGTAGCAGCGTCCTCAAAATCCACATGTTCCAATGTTCCACACAATCCACACACAGAGACATTGTCTGAGCAAGAGCAGTTAAGAGCATATAATAGCGGTGATGGAACACAAGGTGAGGAGCAAGCAGCAAAAGGCGGCACTGGCGAGGAAATTTGTGTGCCAGTGTTTAGCTAGAGAGATAACCGAGAGTTGCCGAAAGTTGGTGAACGAAAGGATATGACCGAGCATATATTTGTAATCCCGCCCCTGTCCAATCGAAAAACGACCCAATTAAGAAGCTTACGTCAGCGGACGTAAGGGAGGGCAGGACAGACCCAATATTAGCATATCGGAATCTTCCGGCGTGAAATATTGCAAAGTTAGATCAACTAATTTGAGCCATGATATACATAAATGATTGTATTTCAATATTGCAAAGGAAACTCTCAATCACGAAAATGCAAAGATTGTGAACAGATCAAGTGATGATTATGAACATGCTTTCTCTATCATTCTGTCATCTTCCCTCTTGAAACATAGTATCATGATGAAGAACAGATTATGTGATCATACAGACCTGAAGGATGAAAAACAATTACTGGTATGATTGTGATTTCCCTGTCTGCAATCCTGTACTCATCAAAATGGAGAAGATTATGGTTGGAATATTATGATTCAATTCACAATCATACAAACTTTGTATCATGAATTGATTGTAGACAAACTATTGACCAACGGGCAAATAGGATCAGTACTGATTCATCAATCCCTAGATGCTTGAAGGGGGTTGAAGAAGACGTGGAGTTGGAATTGGTGGAAATGCAGTAGAGTACTGCATTTAGTGGACAATGGACTTATCAGCATAGTTGTTTGCACATGGATGACACTCTTTTTTTGTTTTGTTTACATGGACTACCTTCCCTTTGTTCTTTTGTCTCCTCCACCATGGTCTGCCTGTCTTTTGTGTGAATTCATGTGATTTCAGAACTACAAAAGAAAAGGACTGAAGCCTCTGATTTTATTTTAACAATAGGAGATAGGATCTTATTGTTGGTACAAAAAGGGTGAAGCATAGATACTTCTCCTTTATCCTTGGTTTTTTGTTCATAGGTTTCTTTTGTCTGAACATTCCCACAATAAAGGGTATATAAAGGCTGCCTGCTTCCCAAACGGGCAGACACATCTTGAACCTGTACCACCACCATCTCCCTGCTCAGGACACACTGTCCCTCAGGAGTTTGGTTACTATAGCTGAATACAATCTACTTGTCTCATACTAACTGCTTCCTAGCCAACTGGGCTAGTATCTGAGTGACCAAGAAGGTCAAAGAAGTCAAGTCATCTAGTCAAGAGTACTAGAATCAAGTAACAAGATATTCAATAGTCAAGAGTACTATTGTATCAAGCAAGTCATAAGAAATTTAATAGTCAAAGAGGACTATTATCTCTTCAAGTCAACTAGTTAAGAAGACTAGTTTCAAGTATCAAGTATCAAAGTCAACTAGTCAAGAGTA